>VDFB02131024.1:0-77582 GCA_007258455.2 Sequoia sempervirens
CTGAAGAAAAGATGGGAATTATTCAGAGTTTGAGACAGTTCCCTGACGTCATAGCATGGAGCTACGAAGACCTGAAGACCTATGATACTTCCATTATCACACATACAATTCCGCTCAAGCCAGGAAGTAAGCCTTTCAGGCAGCGCTAGAGACCAGTAAATCCATTGCTGGAACCACTGATCCATCAAGAAGTAAAGAAATTATTGACAGCAGGAATCATTTTCCCAGTGCGCCACTCAACGTGGGTCGCCAATCTCGTCCCAGTGCGGAAGAAAAATGGAGAAATCAGGCTATGTGTGGATTTCCGGAATTTGAATAGAGCTTCTGAAAAGGATAATTACCCACTGCCATCGCTTGACGAAGTGCTACAAATTGTTAATGGTTCACGAATGATGTCCTTCTTGGACGGATATTCGGGGTATAACCAAGTCCTAGTAGAGTATGAGGACAGATTGAAAACAGCGTTCACCACCAAATGGGGAACCTTCGCCTACAAGAGAATGCCCTTTGGGCTGATCAACGCAGGGGCCACATTTCAGAGGGCCATGGACATCGCCTTCCGGGATTTGATTGGAAAATGTATAATCATCTACATGGATGATTTAACAGTGTTTTCAAAGAAGAGAAAGGACCATGTAGAAGACTTGAGGAAAGTGTTTCAAAGGTGTCAAAGGTATGGGATTTCCTTAAATCCAAAGAAATGCATCTTCGGGGTCACCGAAGGCAAATTGCTAGGTCACCTAATCACTGAGAAAGGGATATTGATTGACCCTGAACGCGTGGAGGCAATATCGAGGATTCATTTGCCTTCCAGCCAAAAAGAATTGAGATCTTTCTTCGGGAAGATCAACTTTGTCAGAAAATTTATTACCGGTTTTGCCGAGATAGTAAAACCTTTGAATGAAATGTTAAAAAAGGATGCAAAAATGGAGTGGACCGCACCAACAAAGAAGGCATTTGAAGAGATCAAGCAGGCTATCGCTGATGCTCCTGTCTTGGTTAGCCCAGATTATACGAGGCCTTTCTATTTATACTCCTTTGCATCAGAACATTCCTGTGCGGCGATGTTAACTCAGAGGACAGAAGAGAGGGATGAACATCCTATAGCTTTCATGAGCTCACCGCTCAAAGATGCCGAATTAAGATATCCAAGTGTTGAGAAGCAGGCCTATGCGCTGGTAAAGGCCATCAAAAAGTTCAGGCATTATATTTTGAGGAGTAAGGTCTTCGCCATCATTCCTGATGCAGCTGTTAAGGCACTCTTAATGCAGAATGAGCTAGGAGAAAGAAGAGGAAAGTGGGTCGCCACTATCCAAGAATACGATATTGAGTTACAGCCGATGAAGCTGGTCCGCGGACAAGCTCTAGCTCAGACAATGGCCATTGAAGGGCCTGGATTAGTACAACAGACGTATGTATTGACAGACACTCCCCCAAAAGAGTGGTACTACGATATCCTTGCATACTTGACAAACTACAAATATCCTGCACAAATGAATCCCGCACAAAAGCGAGCCTTCAGACTCAAATGCCAACGCTATATGCTCCAGGGCTCCACCCTCCATAGAAAGAATCATGAGGGTATTTACTTAAGATGTGTGGGAAACGATGAAGCCAAGAGAATTATGGAGCACTTCCACTCCAAGTTCGGGACAGGACATGGAGGAAGTCAGGCGACAGCTTACCAGATCTTAAGAGCAGGGTACTATTGGCCAGATCTTAAGAGCAGGGTACTATTGGCCCTCTGTATTCAAAGAAGCATATGAACACGTTAAAACCTGTCATACTTGCCAAATTACTGCCACACGTGAGAAGAATCCTGCTATGCCATTACAGCCGATCACGGAAGTGAAACCATTTGCAATGTGGGGCCTCGATTTTATCGGCATGATAAACCCACCATCTTCAGCACAACATCGTTATATTTTGACAGCAACAGATTATTGCACCAGATGGTCTGAGGCGCAGGCACTGAAGAATTGTACCACAGATGTAGTCATCAAGTTTTTAGAAGAGCATATCATCACCAGATTCAGTTGCCCTAAAGCCCTTGTTTGTGACAATGGATCTGCATTTACCTCACTAAAGTTTTCGAATTGGGCATTTGATTATGGGATCACATTAAAATTTTCTTCAAATTACTACCCCCAGGGTAATGGACTGGCAGAGTCTACAAACAAGAATCTACTCAACGTCATCAAGAAACTGTTAGATCAGAATCCGAGAGATTGGCATTCCCAACTTAAGTTTGCTCTATGGGCAGACAGGACTAGAGCCAAAAGATCATTGGGAACCTCTCCATATCACCTAGTTTATGGACAAGACCCCGTCTTTCCCATCCAGCTAAGGATTCCGACACTCAGGTTTATGCACGAATATTTAGACCCAGATGACAGAGTGCAGATTCGTCTATCACAATTATTACTACTGGAAGAACAGAGAGATCAAGCTCTCGAAAATTTTGCCAAACACCAAGGAATTGTCAAAAGATGGTTTGACAAACGTGCGACAACGAAGTCCTTCCGAATATCTGACCTGGTCCTATATTGGGATAAAGCCCACGAGCGGAGAGGAGATCATGATAAGTTCGAGAACTTATGGAAAGGACCGTACCAGATTACTGAGATATTGGGAGAAAATGCATTTAAATTGAAAACTTTGACAGGGGAAGACGTCCCACTGCCCGTTAACGGGCAATTTCTGAAACATTATTTCCTACCCTGAGTTCCTTGATGGAGCTTGTTAGAGTAGTTGCTTTCGGGTTTTTGTTTTTTTTGGCTTTCTTTAGATTAGTTGTTTTTCCTTGCTTTCCTTAGAGTAGTTGTCTTTGTTTTCTTAGATTAGTTGTTTGCTTAGTTTAGTTTGCTTTTGTTTTGGCTTTGCTTTGTTTTGCTTTCAATAAGGAGGGTGTCCCATTCTGCGAAAAGGGTGATGTTGCTTACACGCACATATTTTGGCTCGATCTTGCTAAGGAAGGTTGTGAATACTCCTTGGATAAGCATTTATGGAGGATCTATGAATCTGGAATTAATTATTTCTAAAGTGTCCTAAGGTCGAGGGTAGTACTTGACTGGGAAGGAAATCATCTGTTGTGTCCTGATACCGAATCTCGCAGTTATTATATTTTACACACTTAAAGAGTTCTCTGAGTCAGTGTGGTCTCCTAGGTGAAGTTGTTGGCTAAAAAGTAATCAAAAGTCTTGCTTCAGCGCCACTATAATACTCAAACCCAGGTGAGCTTCATTGCTTACAGGCCAAAGTGTGGAAATATATGAAAAAGGAAGAATATCAAAATGAATCAAAAGGAAAAGAATAAAAAAATCAAAACACTTGGCTTTTGGGTGTGCGGAAATCTCTACAGGTGTACCAAAGAAATCAAAACAAAACAAAAAGAAATAAATCGCCGGAAGTAGAGCAATCTCCGTGAGATTATAGCAGATAACCTCGCCGGGGCTATGGACGCTCGCTGGCAGCGAGGCTCTATCCAAGGATGCTTTTGGAGCTAAGACCCAAAAATATACTGGAAAAGTCATCACGGAACCAAAGAGTCATGTTGGTCTTAAGAGACAGGAATGAACCCATGTGCACACACTTATAACTGAAGGATAAGATGTCTTGATATAATTTAGGATTTCTCTTCCCTTTTGAGTACTCTTCTTGGTCAAAGGATAAGTTAGGTAGAATTAATTCAAGATTCCGGATTCGAAGTGGATATTATCTTTGGAATGTTCAGGAACATTCCCCACGTGGAGTCGCCAGATGTTGTGACCTTTTCACACATCGCCCCATCGCTGATGGGGACCCCCAGTTGCCTGTTAGTTTTTAGGGTTTTGTCTCCTTGCAACGGTTACGAGAGATCACTTTGCTTAGAGTTTCCAGTCAGTTCACCAAGAGTTATCCAAGCCAAGTCAGGAATTCATGTTTGAATCAGCGTGTAGACGTCATGGAAGCGCTCAGAAGGCCCAAGAGACGAAGATCGACTGTGAATTGGGCCAATTCTGACACTTCCTATTTTTTAGGAAAAGTTGCTTTTTCGATTTTTCATTTTTAGCATTTTTGGACCAAACAGGGTTCCCTATATTTTAGGGTTGCTTTTTCTATTTTTAGAAAGTTTCTATTTTTGGAAAGTTTCTATTTTTGGAAAGTTTCTATTTTTGGAAGGGTCCCGAGTTCTGAAAACGCACTCAGAAGTCCGAAAAACTCACCAGAACTCTCAGAAAATCAAAAGGTAAAAATTTGAAAAATGTGAAAAATTTGCAAAAAAAGTTCAAAAAAACGTGAAAATCATACCAAAACATTCAAGAATCTGGAAAACCAGTCAAAAAACCAGTCAAGATCGATCAGATCTGAAGGTGAAATCATGAAAATCAATTCAAAAATGGAGAAATTTGTAGAAAATCTGTGCAAGTCTGAAATTCGCCATGGAGGATGAGAAGAATGGATGAAGAAATGTCCAAAGGACTTAAGAAGTCCGCCATGCAGCAAGGAAGCTCATCCTAAAAGGTCTTAAAGTCCGCCCTGCTCATCCATGCATGCTATGAAGTCCGCCTTTGATGTCCTTGCACTTCATGAAGTCCGCCTTGCATCTTGGGATACATCCTTGGACCTTCTAAAGTCCGCCATGCATGTGCCAATCAGCTCCAAAGTCCGCCATCCTTATCCTATGACCCTTGGAAGTCCGCCTTGGCTTGAAAGGAAGTGGCAAAAGCCTTAGAAAGTCCGCCATCATATGGAAGATACCTTGGAAGTCCGCCATGTGCCAAGGAGTCTTGAAGTCCGCCATGTGCCAAGAGGAATATCCTAACACCTCCCAAAGTCCGCCCTGCATGTGCTAAGAGGTCCCAAAGTCCGCCATCCACTAGAAGAGACGTCCAAAGAAGGCTCAAAGTCCGCCCTATGCTTAGAAGCTCGTCCAAAAGGTTAAGCAAGTCCGCCCTTGAAAGGTGGGACTTGGCTGGAGGTCATGGAAGTCCGCCTAGACTTATAAAGTAAGGGAAAATCAAAATATTTACTAAGTGTTGGCGCCCAGCTAAGGAGAGTTTTGAAATTTGCTAAGTATAAAGAGGTGGAAAACCCTTTCAAAAGGATAAAATGATGAGAATAAGTGCTAAAATGTTAAGGGAATTCGCCCTAGAAAAGAGGGACGTCCAAGATGCTCATCCCAAGGACTCAAGAGAAGTCCACCATGCACTTGGAAGAAGTTGGTAAAATAGCAAAGACATCCATGATCTACGTCCAAGATGCCAAGGAAGTCCGCCCAAGATGATAAGATGGCAAGATTTTTTTGGCTAAGTGTCAAGGCCAAATCCAAAGAAAAGTTCTAAAATTCGCCTAAGTATAGAGGCTAATGGATGAGAAATGAAGACGTTGGCTAGACATCCGGACACTTTCGAGAGGATAAATGCCAAGATTGAAGGGGCACGTGCTAAAGAATATTAGGATATGGCGAAGAATGAAACGGAATATGCCTAACACGATGAGGAAAAAGAGACAAAATTTGCCTAAGTATGGAAAATGTTAAAAATTGCCAACTTCGACCGAAGAAAAATGCGCAAGGCAAAGAGAAAGGAAGGATCGTCCTTGGCCGGAAGGAAGGAGAATATGTCAGACATCAAGGAAATCCGCCCAACGAAGACATCCAGACAAGGATTTTGCCTATAAAAATTCGACTGAGCAAGAGAAAATTTGACTTTGGCAGAACAAAATAGGCTCAGTGCTATTAAAAATGTCGCCATGGCAGAAGAAAATAGGGATCTGGCATAGAATTTGTTGACGGAATGGCTTGAATTTTGGTTTGGCTAGACGAAATTGAGGATAAAATTGGAAAATACACTCTTAGCCAAGAAAAATGGAAGGAAAATCGAAATAGCCATGGGTCCAAAACGAACGGGTTGGAATAAATTAAAATATTTTTAATATTTTAATAATTTATTTTCAACTACTCGGAAATTTAAATGCCTTGGGCAAAATCGAATTCGCTAGACGATGTTTTGGAGGAAAATAATTTGTGTCGGTCAGAGATAAAATCCGATGGGAAAAATTAAATTCACCGTGACTTCAGGAGAGAGAGTGTTAAAAATTTAACTTCGGAGCTAGAATTCAAGAGAGAGAAAATCTGAATTTGTTTATTTTATTTCTTGCAGGTGGATGACGACACGAGGCGAATCTTCAAAGAAGAAGCAAAGGCATGGAATGGAGGCAAGTCTGCTTCAAGCCAGATAGAGTGAAGACAAAGGATGGCACAAGCACGAGAAAGTCTGACTTTGCCCAAGCTCAGCATGTCCAAACCTTTTCCGACTTTGCTTGGAGAAGGTATGTCCAGACATCCATAAGATCCGCCAAGTACAATGGCAAACATGATGCAAAGTCCGACCTAGACCAAGAAAAGAAATGTCAAAGTGTTGAGAAGGTTCGCCAAGCATAAAGAAAAGATGGCAAAACCACTAGCAAATCCGACTTTGCTCAACTGAGAAATGGCACAAGCATGATAAAGTTCGACTTCTCCCTAGAAATGTTTGTCCAAAGTGGCTTGAAGTCTGACTTAGGCCGAGAGAGAAAACGTCCAAGCTCATGTGAAGTCCGCCCAAGGAGAGGACGAGAAAATTGGCTAGAAGAATTCACTAAGTGTTGGACGGAAAACAGGAAGGGTGAAGAGGAAAATAAAGAGGAAGTGAATAACATTCTTGTCCAGGGATGGAATTTGTCCTACATAGCACAAAGGCATTCTTCTCCAAATTCTAGACACTTGAAAGGAATCCAAGATCAAAGTTAGGAAGGAACAAGCACAACGAACAGAGTTATCGGCAGGGAAAATATTCTAAGGCAAGCACGTGAAGAAAAATGAAGCAACCAAGGAACACATCCAGCACGCTGAGGTGGCGCCTCGTCATCTTCCAACCAATCAAATTGTTCCAAATCAACATGCAACAACTTTCTATTTTATCTATTGGTTCATATTTGGTAAAAAGGACAAGTGTCCTCGAATACAATTTTCTCATTGGTCGAAGGGTAGCAAACCCTAATTAGGGTTTTATTTTGTAATCTCGGCCGTTGATTTGAAATCAATCTTGGCCCTTGAATTGTAATTGGGGAGCCTATAAATTGAGCTCGCCCCCTCATTTGTAATGTGTGGAGACCTGTTATGTATATTGTCGCATTGAGACTATTTTGAATGATAAAAGCTCTTGAGCATGATTTGCCTTGAATCACTTCTTATTGTTGAATAGTAAGCGAGGTTGCATATTATCTTCCACCATAGATTAGAATTAAAGTTAGCTTAGATAGAATTTGCTTTGAAAAGTTGTTAATTGAATGAAAGATTGATCGTATCGACTCATTGGTAAAGTGTAGCTCATACTTTCTTCGGATGGATGATTTTCATCCGATGCGTAAAGTTAGCCTGAGCTCCTAAGTGTGGAAGCTTAACTTCAACCTTACCCAAGGTTTGAATATCATTCTCACAACCCCTTTGAAGATCGCACCCATTTTGCGTATGTTGTCCAACAGGAGGCGAAACAAAATGTGGTTTATTTCGCTTCACCAAGTCCTTATTGTCTCTTGATTTCTTAGGCTTAGACTAGATTCTCTGAACCCTATTCTTTTTGCCATTTTTTTTGAGATCCACAATTGAAAGTCCTAATTGAGAACCTACAAAGATAAATTTCCTAAGTCCCTAGCTTGTGCAAACTTTCTACGTAAGTCCCCTTGTTCATTACCAGCAAATCACAACGACCACTGAACTTATCCACACGTCGAGACCCGACTAAAGAAACCTTGGAATCGCCTATGCGGTGGTTTTTCAAGAGAGGATAAAGTGTCTTTGGACATTTTTATTCTGAATGTTTGGTGTATGATAAAACACACATCAACAGGATCGACCATTTATCTTACAAGGATCATGATTATTCACTGTGACGATTTGTTTAAATGCTTTTGTAGAAGAAGAACTGATGTTCTTTAAAGTTTAAACAACAAATTTATCTTGTTTGGATCTGATGAGTGACCACAGTATAGACAACTGTTGAAATCTTTGAAAATTAGGAAAGTTCGCTTCTGCATGGAAACCCCTTTATAGTGGTGGGGCTCCTCACCATTATAGAGTAGGGAGATTTGGGAATCCCATTCTAGTGGTGGTAGTCACCGATTGTTTTATGCAGCACTGAGACTCCAGAGACGGAACCATTGCGTCAACTATGGTTGATCTGTTATGAAATAAAACATAACATAAATTTTGGAATTTCTCTCTCTGAATGAGGCTTGAGCTTATAATTGCATATCAGAGAATATTTTTTAAACGTTTGGATCACTTCAACAAAAATTTGCATGTAGCATATCTGTTAAAAAACCTATGTAGTCATGGGACCCTTATTAGAATTAGATTTGACAGTTGCTTGTGGAACCTGCTTTCTTACGTACTGTCTTTTTCCATAATTCTTTGTGAAAATTCAGTATGGTTTTATATTGGTCATCTTTGGCATTAAACTTAAATGGCTTCTGTATGTCTCATAGGAAGAATATGAGGCGGCTCGGAAAGACTTACAAGATGAAGCTGCCAAGGGTGTTTCTGTTGAAGAGATTAGAGCACAGCTTCAGAGAGGTGCAAATTTGGGCGAGAATTCTTCAAGTCAAAAGATACCAAAAGACACACAAAAGAAAGTTGTTGATAGAGGTACCCCTCAACGCATTCAACGGAAAAAGCGTGATGTGTTTCAAATACTCAATAAATTTCCAGAGAAAACAGAAACTGTCAAAGTATCTGCTGTGGAAAGAAAGCCCAATGCACTTGAGCTGTGCTCACAGATTATGGAAGAACTGGATGCTGGATCTGTTCTTCAAAAGAAAATATTTAAGTTGGGGAACAAAGATCTCCTGGTAAGACTGTTTTCTACTTAAACAAAAAATTGGGTTTATTATGATGAAAATTTCCCAACATTGAAAATTATGAAAATGTTCTATTTGCCATGAAGGTTCTTATAACAAATCCAGGAGGCAAAGTGCGTGTAAGGGTGGCCACAAATATGGAAGGACAACTTGTTCTACACTGGGGATTATCAAAAAATTCAGCCAAGGAATGGACAGTACGTATAGTTATATTTAGATTATGTTTTATCTTTGAATCTACAGGAATATCAAGTAAAAATATGATTTAAGTATGGACTGCAGTTCCTGATCAGTGGCAGTGTTGAATTTTGTCGGACATTCTTCATTGAGAAGTATCTTGGTTACAGTTCTGTTTAATCTAATTTTCAGAACATGATTATTTGCAGGCACCTCCATTGGATATTTTACCTGAAGGATCAAATATTCTGCAACTAAGTTGTGAGACAACCTTTAGAGAAGGGTTTGCTTTAGATCCATCTTTACGGGTATGCTACAACTTCGTATTATGTTTGGTCCTGCTTTTGAATAAATACTTGTACTTCTGCTATTACATTTTAATAGAACATGAAATGGATTTTCATTGCAACAACTTTTTGAGGGCATTGAACTGTAAATAGTTGAATATTTCTAATAACCTATGCTAATCCTTTCAAATTTTGGTTGGCAATCATAGTCTGTTGAGATTGAGATTGGTGAGCGTAGCTTTATTGGAATGCCTTTTGTTCTTCGTTCAGACAGTAATTGGATCAAGGACAATGGTTCAGACTTCTATTTTAGTCTGAGAGCAAAAGATATTAAACCAGTAAAGGTGATTTTCTTGATGGTGAATGCATTAAAAATTGGCCACATATTGTTTTTTATTAAAACCTGGCAATCAATATCATTTTCTTAAATTTTTTGAGTACTGTCAGCATACCTAGATAATGTGCAAACTTAAAGTTTCCATTCACTTCTCTTTGCAAGATTTCCAAAGAGGTTAAGCTTGCAATTAGTTTTTAGTTTTGACTTTGGAGTCAATTTGAATTGTTCTCTGATTCCTGAGCAGGCACCAGGAGATGGAAAAGGCACTGCCAAAGCAGTATTGGATGCAATTGCAGAACAGGAGAGTGAGGCAGAAAGGTCATTAATGCATAGGTGAGTATACTAACTATCAATAATAGAGAAGAGGAAAATGCTAGTTTTCTTCTCTGAAATGTTGGTGAATTTTATTACATATATAAAGATCCATGTAAATGATTAATCCTCTGTCTTGTAATTCTGTTACCACCAGTGGTATCTTTGAAGTATAGATGATGTTAAAGATACACCCTTTTCTTTTTGGTTGTTCTAGTTATGTTCTGAAGGATAAGCCAGTCAATTCATACAGATAAAAGTCAAAATAAAGTTGAGCAACTCTAATACTCCTTATGGCATCAATAGCACAAAAATAATAAGTGAACGAGTAATGTTTAGTTCTTCATTAAACTTGATTCAGGCGCAATAGCTTCCTTATAATGACACTTTCTGTATCCGATGCAAGGATTTCAGGAATATAACAGAAACAAATGAAATATGTCAGTAGTGTGCTTTTTTTGGAAACTATTTTTGATATAAATATCTAATAAATGATGGTTTTTGTAAAGGGTATAATAGTGACTGGATTACATGAAGAGCCTGTTGACCTCATGGATGGTAAATTAAAGAGATGATGTTTCCAAAGTCCACATAGATCAATCGTAATGCTTTTGGTTAAAAACTGTGTATAATTTTTAGTATCAATGTTTTGCATCACACTCCATGATCCATCATTAGTAATGTTGGTGCACAGAGTTGTAAGTCCCTAGATCCTTAAAGGTAAGCTTCTCTTGAGTGCTAGGGGTATCAAACTTGGAGAGGAAGACCTCACACTTTTGTTTAGGTAGGGCAACTTTGGACCAATTTACTAAGGTGGGTAAGACCTCATTTGAATTTTGACTTTGCTAAACCAAGGGGGGCTTCCCTAAGGTGCTATTTAGGTACAACTATAGATACTGGACTTGTACTTTGCCACAGACCATATCCAACACATAGTATACTCCTATTTAGATTTCACTCCATATCTGTATCCTAGTTTGATAATACAAGGACCTGCACCTTCTTTAAACATATGAACTACCACAAAAAGTGTCAAAGGATGTGTTCTTGATAACCCTTAATGCTTTTATACACATTTAGACATGGTAGGGAGTGAGACTAATTACAATACAATATGAAACAAAGTTAAATTTGATTTGTTTTATGTGTTCGTGTGATGGGATGTTGAGCTTGAGGCAGATGGGTGCTTATATGAAGTTGGGTGATAGAGTCTCCAATTTCAAAAATAGAAGAATGCAATGATTGGAATCCACTTGGTGACACCTGTTGTGACCTTTTCACACATCGCCCCATTCAGATGGGGAACCCCTAATTTTTGCTCCATTCTGGTCGTTTTGGCTTTGGTTTTTGGTCTCTCTCTCTATCTGTCTCTTTTCTATGGTCTACTTTCTGGGATTCCTCCGCCGTTGAGCTTAAAATGCGAAAATTTTGGCCAAGTTTGAAATTAGGGTTTTGAGCCTTTCCAATCAATTTGAAGTCAAACGAGGTGAATACATTGAAAATTGAGCTTAACATTGTTGTCAGCATGTTTCCAGCAGGCTCTCAGCAAATTTTCATCCGATTCTAAGGTACTTACTATTTTTGGTAAGTGTGAAATTACAGGCAATTTGTCAACGTTTTTGAGATTCCGACAGTCGCACCACACTCAGAGTATATCAGACTGCTTGCATGCCAAATTTGAGCAAAAACAGATAATAACTTCTACTTCATTTTAGCGTACCTAGCTTCCTCGGAGTTGTAATCTCCCCGCGTGCGATGCAGAGTTTTCTTGCATTGTCCGTGATGTTCCTTTTGGCTTTCAGACCTTCAATGGTATAATACGCGACGGTATTTTACTCACTTTCGTGGATTCAAATTTCTTCCGAGGCTATTTTAGGGTTTGCATACCTGAAGTTTCTTTTGCATGTCGATTCTGATGGTTTTTCAAGAGCTTCGCCGATGGTGTATACATGCAAAACGAGATTCCCACTCAAGAAGGAACTTGCTATTTTAGCAAAAGTCCCCGCGTACCCCAAAGAAGCTCGTGATTCAATGAAAGTTGATCGCAATGCCGCTATAAACGTAAGATAAACCTTGAGATCTTTTGATACGACGCAAAGGTAAAGTTTAGGTTTTACCTTCTGAGCCTAAAAATAGGGTACCAAAGTCAAAATCTTCAAAATCCGATGTAAACCATCACATCGGGCCGCTTCGTTATCTGCTGGTGAAATTTCAAGTCGATCGGAGCACTTACTATTTATAGTAAGCCAAATTGGAAACATGCTAAAAATAGTAAATCAGTTGCACGCGTCAGTATCAACAGTAAGGTCATGTGGTGAGGGTCGCCTCATTAAAATTTCAACTCGATCGGAGCTTGGGAGCTATCAGAAACATGAGCTTACTATTTATAGTAAGCCACCTTCAGAAACAGGCTATAAATAGCAGGGTGACTAAAAGTGGCAGTGTCGACAGGTTGATAGGGTTATGAGGATGCAGTGTGCAAAATTTCAAGTCGTTCTGAGCTTCCGAAGTGCAAAATTGAGAGGACTTACTATAAATAGCATGCACGTAAGCTAGCGAAAGATGATGAAAATTTGTCTAAGTCTGGAACTTCATCCAGCAGGCATAAGGAAATGCGCCCAGCTAGTAGGGAGGCATAAATTTTTTTTTTTTAAGTATGAGTTTATCCTCCTGCCACCCCAAAATGCGCCCAAGCTGGTGGGATGGAAGCATAAAAATCTTCTAAGGCAAAGTTTCATCCGCCTCCTAGGCCAAAATGCGCCCAAAAGGCAAATGGTCAAAGTGGTCAAAGCTTTTCATCCACAAGCAAGGCCAAAATGCGCCCAAAAAAGGAGAGGTCAAAGGAGTCAACATGTTTCATCCTCCACACATGCTAAAATGCGCCCTCAAGGAAAAGCTGGAGCTCAAAATTTTTCTAAGTAAGAAGTTCATCCTCCTCCTATGGTGAAATGCGCCCAAGTCATAAGCTGGTCAAAGAAGTCAACGATTCTTATCCTCCTCAAGGGCCAAAATGCGCCCAAATGCATGCAAGTGAAGACAAAAAAATGGAAGCTGAAAAGTCACATGAAGACATTTGAGAAGTTTCATCCTCCACCTACATGAAAATGCACCAAAGTTGGAAGAGGGTCAACAAGTCAAAGATACTCGTCCTCCTCACCCTCCTAAATGCGCCCAAACTAGCCCAAGTCAAGACAAAAATTGGAATACGAAGAGTTATCCTCTTGCCAAGCTGAAATGCGCCCATGTTGAGGTGTAAAAAGCAAGTGGTGGTGGTAAGTAAGGTGAAATGTGGTTGAAAATGCCTCAAGGCGTGGTCAATGCTTGGTAAATACTAGGCGTTATCCTCCTTCATCCACAAAATGCGCCTAAAGTTGAGAGTGTTTGAAGATTTTTGCTAGGCATGGTGAAAAGTGATGAATATTGGGCGTTATTTTTAAATTTTCCTCCATCAAGTGTGCTGGGCGCCTAAAGTTATAAAGTGTGAAAATTTTCTAAGGCGTGATTTTCCTCTTCAAGTATAAAGGTGGTGAGTGATGGAATATAAAATTGCTAGGCGTATTCTCTTGCATATGCCATATGCGCCTAAAAGTGTTGAGGGTGAGATGACAAGTGCAAGGCGTTGAAATTTAACATATCCTCCATGAAGTGTGATGTGCGCCATGCAAGGTGTGAAGTAAAGGGGAGGTAAATATTGTTGGGCGTTTGAAAAATACTCACCTTCAAGTGTGATGCTAGGCATGTGAAGTGTGAAGATAAAATGCTAGGCGCCAGGGGTGATGAAAGTGAGGAGGTGTTAGAAAATTTCCTAAGACATGTGAGGTGTTAAAATTTTCTAAGGCGTGGTGAAGAAGTATGTATGAGATGATTTTTTTTAAAATTTTCTCTAAGACGTTGGAATACTGCCTTTCAAGTGTGAAGTGAAATGCGAAGTGGTGGCTAGAAAATAAAATGTGCCAGGCATCTCTGTGAATAAAATTTTCTAAGAGAAGTTGGTATTTTCACAGGCAAAGTGGATCGAGCTGGATATAAAATTTCCAAGGCAAAATTTTCCCAAGAGATGATTTAAAAATTTTCTAAGGCACAAAATATTTTCTCCCTTAGAAAAATGCTTAAGTCTGGAGAGGTGATGGATTTTTTTTCTTGAAGCACAAATGGGCCGCCAAAGATGAAGTCAGTGAAAGCCAGCTGCACGGGTTGATATAAAATTTTTCCAAGTCAGAGCAACAAGAAATCTTCACAGATGTGAAAAACGGATTTAAATTTCACAGGGAATATTTTCTAAGGTTCAAAATTCAAGAAAATTAAATGAACCCGTTCGTTGGGAACCCATGGATTCGAAGCGTTCCGAAGAAAATTTTCTTCTGGGTATCGAAGATTGTCGATGAGGAGTTGATTTTAAGGTCTTCCACAACTTGCCGAGGATTCTGGGATGAAGATTTTAAGGGGGCACCAGGTTGATGAGTTTTCCTAAGGGAAACTTGAAAATTTCTAAGGCAGATGTGAAGAAAACGTGTTTTTAAGATGAAATTCTCCAGACGATGGATTTGAAAGAAACTGCCTAGGTGAATTTGCTTCAGTCCTCCGTGAAGATAGTTTACTTAAGCTAGAAATGAATAAAATCGAGGTTATCAGAGCTCCAGCAGGTGAAATGAATTTCCCAAAGATGAAGTTTATCTAAGGCATGAACTTGAACACAAAGTTGGCGATGAACGCTTGAAAGTTGGAGCGTGAGGATCAGGTGAGTGAGTTAAGTTTATATCATGAAGTATTCTAATACCCCTCTCCTTGCTTGTTTTGCAGGAGAAATGTTGAGGCCAGAGCACGATGACTTGAAGTGGAAGCACGATGAAGATGAGTTATAATCTCGAAGGAGGAAAATTTGCAAGAAAATGGCTAAGTGTTAAGACTTAGTATAACTCAAAGTGACGAAGATGAAGACCCTCAAGTGGAAGAAATCAAAGAACAACGCCAAGAAAGAAGATCAAGGACAATGTGAACGCTTCTACAAATGGAATCTTCTAGAAGGATGATGGTGGACATTATGGCGCATTACCCCACTCTCCTCTGTGGTGGTTTTTAGGGCAATATTATTTAGGGCTGAGGTGGCACAAATTCTGGCCACTCTATTGATTGTAACCCTAGCCGTCTTTTGGGACTTGGCTAGCTATAAAAGGGGGAGTCCCCCTCATTTGTAAGGCAGTAGAAGATTAGAATTAGATTAGAAAGTTAGAATCAGAGTAGACATTGAGAGAGCATTAGAGCTAGATAGTGTAGCATTGTAGAGCATTTTTGCATCATTTGGAGAAGAAAGAAAGTTTTCCCTTTGAAAACTTTTGAGGAGATTGTTGTGTAACACATTTTATGATAATAGATCTTTTCATTGATGATGGAATTCATCTTGTCATGAAATGCTAGCAAGGTTTCTTCTTCCTTTCGTGATCCAAGTAGATTAAATTCATGCAAGTAGCTTACTTTGGTGTGTGGTGTTTTATTGAGATAGCTTCGCTTTATTCCATACCACTAGCGGCTTGTTGATGATAAGTTCGCCTTGTGTGGTCAACTGGACACTACCTTGAGTTTAACTTCAGTTGTGGTTTACATACTTATATGCGTTGTTCTGACGGTGTATGTTTGTTAAACTATAACTTGAACATCTTTTGCTATTTCCCTTGAAGATTGCACCGATTTTACTGAGGCCGTCCGACGGAGGCTAGGTGAAATCCGGTTGAAGTCTATTGTAACGAAGCCCCATATATCTTGCATTTAGAATAGAATATTAATTTCTTAGGCCCTAAAACCCCTTTACTTTCCGCACATTTCCAATTAGTATTAGGAATCCTGTGCTCACCTGCCAAATCATTTGAATCACACGAAAGCCCTTAATCTACTGTTTGTTGTTAGCCGTCGAACAATTGTGTAAGTCCCCTTGACATACCAGCAATATCACATCAAGCCAAACTGAGCCTATTCTCACTCAAGGAACCTTGGAGTTGAAAGCATGATCTTAATCGCAATCTTAGCATGCTGAATACTTTGTTCAAGAGAGGATAGAGCGTCCGTTGGGAGACTTTATTCTGTGTTGGTGCAGTCTCAAAAACCACGTCAACAACACCTTAATGAAGATGTCACTGAAAACTACACCTTCAAAACTTACACATAATTTAGGCTCTATGCATACAAATAAGAAGATGAATGAAATTGTAGAACATTAAAAGAATATTAGCTTAGTACTTCATGAATAAACCCATACATTTCTAATATTACTCTAAAAAGATACCTTGTCAAGGCTTTGCAAGGGTTTTATAGTCATTTGGCTAGCTAACTAATTAGAAATAACATTTTAGAAATGTATACAATACACATGGAGACATTTAGATAATGCCAAATTTTAACATTTAATCCATTCTTTAGGGATTACAATATCTCATTACACATTTGTGATGAAACTTAGATCATTACAATACAAAATATCTCAACCCTTTGTTGGAAATCGAAACCTTAATAGGTGGCAACAATTTTTTGCTTGTTCTTGCTTTGCAACTTATTTTTCCATCCTTCTACGAATAAAAAATTGACAATTTATATCACCCAACACATTTGTGCAGCATTGGGAAAAGGTACAAAGTCTCTTGCCATTGCAGAGGTTGCCCATGCATTGGATGTCATTAGCCATAATGCCTTTGTGCAGAAATTGCCTCTTAAGATGTGCAAAGGTACCCTAGGGCATGCAAAAATCTTCTTTTTTATCAATGCTACCTTGCACATTATTGGCACTGCTCACTTTTGGTGTGTAGGCCAAGGAAGAGCCTATGAAATTTGTTGAAATGGCAGCTTGGAGAAGTTGTGAGAACCATCAGGTGTTGGAAGGAACTCAATCATTGTATTTATGATTGCATGGCTGTCCTTGTCTTCTGCCATTGGAATTTTGTGTGAATGAAATATCTCCGATTAGGAAATATTGTATATTTCTATTGATTCAACTTGTAGAACACCAATCACTGAATCTTAATTCAAAGCAGATCTTCTATTGCAACAGGTAATATAATTAGTAGAATATGTAGAAATGAATTATAAACTCTTGCAAAATGAATAGTCAACACAACAACTCGCAATAATTGATTACTCCTCTTGTTGCAATAGAAATTGCACTTACAATCAATTCAGTCTACTAGACTTTTGGGAACAACAAAACTCTCATTATCAGAAATTACGATGAATCTATAGCTAATGGTGCTATAGGAGCCACCTTAGAATTACAAACCCTAGGTGCTAAGAGAGCTGCCTAAAAATCAAACAAACATGCATTGTAAGAGCTGCATGAACAACAATTTAGTGAAGCTCAATTACAATCCTTGTGTGGAATTGCCCATGACTGGTTTAGGGGTTTTCATCCACTAATTAGCAATGGAAATTAGGAGATTAACGTCCAATCTCCAGTGATAAATGAACATGGTGTCCAATCTATTCAAGTAAATTTAATGGATACACATGCTTGTCTTCTCTTGAACCCTCCCTTGATTAAATATCCAAATTTTAAATTCTTTTTCTTGCCCTCCAAAATACACCTGCACACAATCCTTGGCCAACACCATAATGAAAATGATTAGCTTATTACATAACACTCGTGGCCCCATAATCAAGATGCCTTATGTAAAACATTTATACTTCCCTAAGTTACTTTCCCTAAGCCCACAGGGAATGAAAAATGGGCTTACGTGTCGGTCTAGAATCTTATGGAAAAAGGGGATATGACAGTAAACTTGTGCCCTTGAGATGGACAATTATTTTTGGGTAGGGAAAACCCTTTTGGAGTAGTTGCGGCATAAAATTTGGTCATTTAGGGCTACTTGGGTTGTGCAGGAAGGTAGGTGGGTGTGAACAATGCAAAATGTGGGAGTTATGGAGTTTTGGGGCAGTTAGGGATTGAGGATTTGGGATCAGGATAGCTTGTAACTCATGGCCAGGTCATTGTATTTCTATTCTTTTTGGTAGTTCAAAAGGTAAGTGTATTCCTATATCTCCAACTCCAAAAAAATGTATAGAAGGAAGTGTTGGAAGTCAAGGATCGAGACTACCATGGAATTCGTGTCATAAGGTAAGTGAATAATTGAAAATCCAACTCTAAGAAATAACATAGTGTAAGGATTGGGAATTGGGGATCAAGGATATGCCATACCTAATGCCCAAAAGTATTGACTTAGAGGTATGCCCACATATTATGAAAACTTTGACCGAGGAAGACCCATTAGGGAAACTTCTCAAATTGGTTATAAATGATGGGCTAAATAAGGCCAAAATGCATAAGGGGGCAATGACAAGCAAAATTGGACATAGTGAAGTGGGGTGCCAATAAGGAAGAGGAGAAAATATTGAGTGAGATTGCAAAAGTAAAAATAAGGGGGGATGAGAGATTAACACAGAAAAAGGGAGTCCTAGGGAGAAACCTTGAAGCATGAGAAATAAAAACCACAAGTAACAAAATTATATCAAAATGATATGTTAGGATTACTATAACCAAAATTATGAAAATATACTTGGTCTAGTTATGATATAAGTGCTTCTAATTATTATATAATAAATCTCAAATTATTAACAATGTTATAATTGTATATGTTATTATATGATAAATATTAAGATTTCAATCAAATTATAATTTATCAATATTTTTGTGATTAAATTAGATTATAGCAATAAATATTATTATAATATAATTGTTTTTGATTGATTATTATAATATAATTGTTAATTGTATTAAAAGTTGTGAAAAATGTTATAATATATTGTACTATCTTGTAATTGAAAATGTTGAACTAAAATTATATCATCATGAGCATATAATATCAAGGAATATCTTATGTTTTCCCCACCTTAGCAAATATATCTTTCTACCTCAATTCTCTTGCTTCCTAATTGGTCAAACCCCCTTCAATGACATTGGAGTGATGTAGTAGTGATCCAAGTACAAGTGACATACAATCCTTGGATCCAAGTGATCCAATGTTAATATAATTAGTTAATTGAGAGTTTGAAGTGGACACTCAACCTGAATTGGATAGTAGCCTAGCCCAACTAGTGGGGCCACAAATGGGGTTCATCCCCTACAAATAAGCAACCCAAACTTGGTGAGTGCAACAGCCTAGTAGGGGCACAAAACTCACAAGCATGTTGGCCCAATGGGGGTTTGAACTTAGATGAACATTGAAAGTTGAAACAATGCTAAGCCTTTACCAATGAACCATGCGCACAAATGATCCAATGCAATTGAATGGCTTGCAAGTTATTCCTAAGTTCTTGAAAAGGTTATGAGTTTTCCCCTAGGCTTTTGCGGGTTAAATTTTAGAATGACATGGTGGCTTGAATTAGCATAGGAAAATTGGTGAGTTGTAGTTACTTGTGAGTTTTTTAAAATTTTGCTTCTTTAATAAACACCTATGCATTCGATTTTGAATTTTTGTTACTCATGGGCTTCTAAATGCACACCATTTTTTGAGAGCTTGACAACTGTGCAAATGGTTTTGGTAGATTTTAGAATTGTATATTGATATTTTATAGATTTGAACTTGGTTCATTTTCTTTTAGGTAGCTTATTTTTAGCATATCTTCATAATCCTTTTCATGCCTCATTTTTTGAAACCACATATTTTTGTGAGGTCTTTCCATTGGTGCTTTCAAGTTATAGATATGATGTACTATGTTCTTTGTGTTGCAATGGTATGTAGTCCCTCATTTTCCCATTTCTTCATGGACATATTTTAAGAGTGACCTGTTGACGTGGTTTTTGTGACCGCACCAAACAGCAGAACAAAATAGTCTGAAGGCTACTCCATTCTCTCTTGATCAAAGTATTCCGTGCGCTAAGATTGCGAGAAAGTTCGCATGTTCAACTCCAAGGTTCCGAATACTTAGAATACCCTCAGTTGGTTGATGTGTATTGCTGTGTTCTTACGAGGGGACTTGCACAATTGTTCAGGGTTCTTGCAGTTAACAACAGGTAGATGATTTTGAAGGGGATTTTGTGTGTATGTTTTGGCAATATAGCTCGTTTTCCTAAAAACTAATCAGAAATATGCAGAAGTAAAAGAGTATAGTGCCTAAGAAACTTGTACTCTATTCTAAATGCAGGATATGTGGGGCTTCGTTTCAATAGACTTCAACCAGATTTCACCTAGCCTCACGTCGGACAGCCTCAGTAAAATCGGTGCAATCTTCAAAGGGATAACAAAAGATGTTCAAATTATGATTCAACATGCATACACCATCACAATGACGCATATAAGCATACCAATCACAATTGAAGTTAAACTCAAGAGAATGTCCAGTTGACCACGCAAGGCGAACTTATCATCAACAAGTTGCTAGTGGTATGGAATGAAAGAAGCTACCTCAACAAAAATACCACACATCAAAGTAAACTAATTGCATGAAATTAAGCTACTTGGATCCGAAAGGAAGAAGAGACCTTGCTAGCTATTCATGACAAGACGAATTCCACCATCAATGAAAAGATCTATTATCATGAAAAGTATTACACAACAATCTCCACAAAAGTTTTCAAAGGGAAAACTTTCTTTCTTCTCCACACTATGCAAAATGTCTACAATACTCTACTCTCTAGCTCTAATGCTAATGTCCAATCTCTCCTCTAGTCTCTACTTCTAATGATCTAATGTATTACAAATGAGGGGGACTCCCCCCTTATATAGCCAGCCAAGTCCCAAAAGACGGCTAGGGTTACAATTAATAGTGTGGCCAGAATCGTGCCACCTCAACCCTAACCCTAAAAACTGCCAGAATAGGGAGTGGTACATTAAATGAATCAAAGATTCCCACTCACTCCCAAAATAGTAAAGGTAATAAATGTCCACATTCAATCTTCTAGAAGATCCTCGTCCAGTAGTGTGTTCCCATTTGCCTTCTCTCTGACTGCAAACTCAACAAATCTGCCAAGTACTGCCTCAACCTCCTGAACCGAAATAGGTGGAACACAATCTAGCTGAAACTCTAACACTGTGACTGAATGCTCATGCCTTGCACAAGATTTTCTCCAAGCAACCAAGGAGTCTTGCGTGTTCTGGATCAAGGTGGAGAAAGTAGAAGTATTCTCGAAATCATCTTGTACAAAAGGTCTTAACATCTGCAAAGAAATGCACCAGCAAACCCTCAAATTATCAACACTTATCTCATCTGGATTCAGCCGCCTAGCAAATATGGCCTCAAAAGTATTCTGAACTCCATCAACAATATTAGCCATGGCCTTATGTATCCTGGCCGAATCCGCCTGTGCTGCATCGAAGAAGCCACGTCCCGTGATCGCTGAAGAATACCACCTAGAGAAATCATATCTGTCATTCTCCTGAATGACACCTCCATCAATCAGCAATCGCAATGGCACATGCCTCAATACCTCAAGACGCTGGATAACTTTGCTCTGGTAGATAGAAGCATCTCCCCAAGCATGATCCACTGCATCCATCCGTGTCAAAATACTAGAGGCCTGCTGAAAGGCAGAAGCAAGGTCCTCCATAAATTTCTCTGTCTCAACACGAACACCTGTGACCCATTTGTCTGCCTCCTGTGCCATCTTTCCTAACTCCATCAAGCCGCTGATCGACTCTCTAGGTATCTCTGCTGGAGGCTCTATCACTGGTATATCCTGCCCTTGAGAACGAGATAACTGTTGTACATACCCAACTAAGGCCTTGTGTTCTCGTTTCAACTTCTTGTACTTCCCTTCTTTCTTGAATAACCTATCCTTGAGGGCAAAGTAGGAGTTATCACACTCCTCTACGATCTGCGCACCAGTGGGGCGTCCCAAGTCTAGAGTCGTGACCACATAATTTTCTGGCAATGCTTCATTCCAGTCACACTCAACTCGTGGCACAGCTACATGAAGGGTACGAGAGCCATCCCCTTCAGTGGAGATCTTCGAAAACTTTCTTGCTTTCTTCTTCTGTGGAGGTGCACTGATCCTATTCAGAAACTCTTCCATCTCAACTGCTGGATCAAGCTCCTCACTGGGGCTTCTTCTCATTCTGTCCTTAAGCCAATTGGGCACATCATACTGTATATCAAAGGGCTGCTGTTCCTGTGCCTCAACTTCTCTAACCTGCTCAACCTCTACATCATTCTGGCGAGGCTCATCATCCTCAAGTGGCTGAGTGTCACCTGAAACAATATCATCATCTTCATTCATGGCCGCCTCTAATTCCTGCTGAAATTGAGGGTCAGTAATAGTCCCCTCATCATCCCGCTGATCAACCCTAACAGTGCTTGACACTGCCAACTGACTCTCCGTGGAGGCTGAATATCATCCTGTACCACTTGCACCTGATTCAATGCAATCCTCTGATCAGCAAATAAAGAGACCTCCTGTATGCTTGGAGAACGTGTCTCCAATGGTGATGCAACTGTGACTCGTGGAGGCTCTGGCTGAGTGGGCTCTTGTCTAACTATCTCTTTCTTCCTGGACTCTGGGCCTTGTGTAATCTGTTTCTTTCTGCCAGTGGTGGGTGTCCTGTGATCTCCCATCAAGTTGTAAGTCAAAGCAATTGACCTACCCTTCAACCTGTTCACCCGTCTATCAACCCATGCTCTGGTGAATGTCAGGACCGGGATAGAGAGAGTATCTAAATCTGCAACCTCGGGCTCTGACCAATCTAGAGGTGGAAGTGGAGTATCTCTAACAGCTGCATAATCCGAATGCACTACATCCATATCCTCATTGACCTGGTCTGGAACCGGCACAACTTCACATTCCCTGATCAGAGTAATCAGCAACCGAGAAAACATCCTTTTCCTTACTTCAATCTCATCAACTGCATCAGCCCAATAATCTTCTATAGTGGCCTTATGTTTAAATTCCTCTGACAGTACCCAATTGATGTTATGATGTGGGTCATAGTGCTGTCTGCTAGTATGATATGAAAAATGATAAAACTGAAGTTCACTTTCAGCTTCCCTAGCTGCCTGTATGGAGGGACACACCTCATCTGAGTTGCCCATTACAATTGGAAATTCTACTCCTCCCTTCTTTTTCTTTTGAATTTTATCAAAGGCAAGCAATTGCCTAGATATCTCTAGCATCAATATTCTATCTGTTGGGTACTTAGGCAGCCTATATGGGTATGATGAAAAACCTTGCAGCCTAATGTAAGAAAATCTCGGAAACTGTATGAACCAACACCCATACCTTTCAATTAGCTCTTGGGCATCCCTCGAGATTCTATGTTGTAATCGCTCTTGAAGCAGCCTCGTGATATACATGGTGAAAGAATCGTTGACACGCTTGTAGTGGGTTGTGCTCGATAGGTGCAACTGTGGACAGGCATCATATATCTTAAACTGGTGAGAGCCACAACTGACGGGTTCCTTGTAAGAGATCCCCCTGTACTTCGTCATCCGTGCCAACATATAGATAATGTAGGAGCTCATGTAAAACGTCTTCGTTCTCCTCAGGCTCAGGAGCTGCTCATGTAGATTATCACTTATCATTTCGGCCCAATTGACATAATCCTTCCCTTCCAGCACGAGGTTGATGTAGTAAAACATCCAAGGCTCGAAAATGAATAACTGTGCACAACCACCAACCCTGCTCAGCATCATGATGAGGTCACAATATTCCTGCTTCAAATCCTCCGCTATGATCTGCTTCGACAACTTTGCACGAGAAGGCTTGGGAGTGCTCATCCAGTGAGTGTTAATTGTCTCTGTGCACTGTTCAAAAGCAGAAGCATACATCCGCTCCGCTCGCTCTCTGGATTTGTAAATCATGTTCCTGTGCACCGGGATCCCGAAAGCCTCACCAATTGCCACTGGGGTAAGATTTGCTAGCACTTGGCCATCAGGTGACATGATTGACCGGTGTTCCTTCTCGTAGCAATTAGCACACTCCATCATCAACTCCGAACACTGAATAGCTGGTGGGAAACCAACAGCTGCATATAACCCGCTTCAGATGATATTGTGTGAAGTAGTTGAAGGCCGATGACTTCCAATCCCCAACATTCTGCTTTTGAAGGCCTCCAGGCTGACGGAGCCCAAGTTGGTGTCTGTCAACTTGCCCAACTTTGAAATGAACTTTGACTCCGGCATGAATGTCTTACTCAACTTCTTGATCACAGCTTGCCTGGACGCACCATTGTCCTTGCCAGTCGCCCTTGCCTCAGCCATCTCAGCTTCTTCTTCTTCAATAAATTTGAACTTCAACACTTAGAAAAGACTTCTAAGTGGACTTTAGTGACCTCACTTCACCACTCTTAACCAGCAATTTGAACTTTTATAACTTCGTATTAGTAATCAGCAATCAGCAATCAGCAATCAACCAATTTGCACTTTGAAAACTCTCAGCAACTTCACCTCACTTCAAGGCGTCCCCCCAACTGGCAACTTTAACCTTAGCAACGAATCAAACTTCAGCCACCTACACCAGCAAAGTCGTACCTCTTAGCTCTGGCAACTTCAGCAACAAATCAGACTCTAACAATCAGCAAGTGCGCCCTCCTTGACTTCAGCAATTGCACTTCTCAGCAACTCAAGGCGTACTTCTTAACTGCAGATTTGAGCAACTTCAGCAAACTCCAGTCTCCAGTAAAAACTTCGAACTCTTCAATCACTGCAATGCTCAAACTTCAGAGCAAGTCGAATTCTTCTTAGCTATGAAAACAAGTAAGAAATCTCTTCATTTTATAGCTCAAAATCGAATTCTAGAAGGAGCCAATTTTAGCCAGTGCATTAAACTTCCACTACTCCACTTCAAGAATTTGAATTTTCCCTCTCTGGTATTTCTGACACTTGTCTCTCGACGTCCGGAATCTTGTTCTTCTAGAAACTTGACTTTGACTGGCATCTTTGAATTTACTTTCGAAAGATTTAATTTAAATTCATCCTTTTAACTCACCAGCCGGAGCTCTGTCACTTGAATTCGAATTCAACTCTTCATCATCTCTGGAAAATTCATCCTCGAAGAATTCAATCAAAATTATCTAGGCAACTGACTTCAAATTCATCATCCGGAGAAATTCACTTTGAAAACACATTTTATTCATCTTTGCCTTAGAAAATTTTAAATTCTCCCTTAGGAAAATTCACAATTTGAGCACTGATTAAATTCTTCACTGGAAAGGTGTTGGTGAAGTGCGGAAGACTTTGAAATCCATCTATCATTGCGAATGTTCAGTACCCAGAAGAAAATTTTCTTCAGAACGCCTCGAATCCATGGGTACCCAACGAACGGGTTCATTTAATTTTTGAAATTTGAACCTTAGAAAAATATTATTTTCACCATTTTAAATTCATTCTTCGCCTGTGATCATCTTGCGTTGCTCCAACTTGAAGAAACTTGAATTCATCTCGCATTATCATCGTCTTCTAACTTCATCTCTGAGAAAATTTGCTGGTGTTCTGAGAAATTTTACCACCTTGAGCTATAGGCGTATTTTCTAAGAAGAAAATATTTTGCCTTAGAAAATATTTTAATCATCCTGCACTCTGAGAATTTGCCTTAGAAGATTTGTTTCATTCGCCAGTGAGGAAAATTTTATCAACTTCACTTAGAAATTTTTTATTCATGCCTAGCATGCTTTTACTTCTTACTCACCATTTGTATTTTATTCCAAACTCGCAAGGCAATTTTATTTAAAATTCTAACGCCTAGGCAATGTTTTTTTTTTTATCTTTTAAATTTTAGAACTTTAGGCGCATATTGCATCTGGAGGAGGATATTCATCCTTGCTTAGAGGTCTTCATTTCATACTTGGAACTTTTCTAACACCTTATAGCTCCCATCACCTTTGATGCCTAGCACACTTGAGAGAAAATTCAAAAATCACGCCCAATACTCATCTTTACCACCTCACACGCCTTAGGAAATTCTCCAACACATACCACCTTAGGCGCATTTGAGGCTAGGAGAGGAATAACGCCTAGCATTTACCTTGTGTTCATCACGCCATGAAGTGTCTTTCACTTTATTTACCACCTTTCGGTCCATTCACTTACCTTTTACCATCTAAACTTGGGCGCATTTAGTCATGTCTACTGGATGACCTTTCAACTTCACTTTTTTTGTCCTCACATGCATGTATTTGGGCGCATTTTGGCCCTTGAGGAGGATAAATTTTTTGACTTGTTGACTCCCTTCTATCTTGAGCGCATTTTGATGTAGGTGGAGGATAAAGAACGTTGACTTGTTGACCTCTTTGCCTTTTGGGCGCATTTTCATGTAGGTGGAGGATGAAACTTCTTAGCACGCCCTTGGAGTGACCCTTCACCTTCCATTTTCGTCTTGACTTGGCCTAGTTTGGGCGCATTTTGCCTAGGGGGAAGGATGAAAACTTTGACTTTGCTTTGACCACTCACAACTTGGGCGCATTTTGAGGGGTGAGGAGGATATCCAGACTTAGACAAATTTTCAACCCCCTTCCTTCTTTTGGGCGCATTTCCTCATAACTGCAGGATGAAAATTGTTGACTTCGCTTTGACTTTCTCCTCCTTGGGCGCATTTTGGCCTGTGAGAAGGACGAGCTTCATTTTCAAAAATTTTCCATGCCTCCTCATCAACTGGGCGCATTTTGCAATGTCAACTGGATGAAGTTCCAAACTTAGAACTTTTTCATCATTTTTCGCCAGCTTATGTGCCCTGCTATTTATAGTAAGTCCTCTGAATTTTGCACCTCTGAAGCTCGGAACGTCTTGAAATTTTGCACATTGCATCCTCATCAACTCGTTCTGTCGACACTGCCATTTTTAGCTGACTTGCTATTTTTAGCCTGTTTCTGAAGGTGGTTTACTATAAATAGTAACTTCTTGTTTCTGTTAGCTCCACTGCTCCGATCGACTTGAAATTTGGATGAGGTGCTCCTCACCACGTGACCTTACTGTCAACATCAACGCATGCGGCTGATTTACTATTTTTAGCCAGTTTCCAAATTGACTTACTATAAATAGTAAGTGCTCCGTTTGACTTAAAATTTCACCAGCAGATAGCCTGAAGGATGCTGATCGCGGTGGTTTACATCAGTTTTCGAAAATTCTGACTTTTTATGCCTCTTTTTGGGTCCTGAAGCTAGAAACCCTAATTCGCTCTGCATGCGCATCAAATGATCTCTGTTCCTCTTCGTTTCTGTGGCACTGCGATCAGCTCATGATTCTGAACTGCTGGGAAGCGGCTGTCGGGACACACCTGCTAAAAATAGCAAGTTCCTTACTGAGTGAGTATCTCCGTTTGCATGTCACACCATCGCGAAGCTCTCGAAAAACCCATCAGGAATCACCCGACATGCAAAAGAAACTCTGACATGCAAACCCTAAAAATAGCCTCGGAAGACTGAATTCTGAAAGTTGTCTTGTTTTGCATGTTATATCATCGCGAAGGTCTCGAAAAACCCAGAAGGAATATGCCAACATGCAAAGAAAAAAACTCTGCATCTGAGCCCTGAAATTTGCCCCGGAAGCAGGACTGCTAAAAATAGTAAGTTCTCTGTTTTAGCTCAAATTTAACCTGTGAGTAGCTTGATGCGCTATGAATGCCGTGTGACTGTCAGAAACTTGAAAATGCTGACAGATTGCCCTGAATTTCACACTTACTAAAAATATTAAGTACCTTAGAATCTGATGAAATTTTGCTAAAAGCCTGCTGGAAGCACACTAACAACAATGTTAAGCTCAATTTTCAATTTACTGACTTTATTCGACCTTGGACTGACCAGGAAAGATGAAACCCTAATTTTCAGACTTGGTCAATTTCATGTTTAAACTCACTGACAAGCGCAACCCCTCGAAAGCCGGACATCAGAAAAGAGACAGAGCGAAAGAGAGAGAAGAAAACCCAAGCCAAAAGACCAGAATGGAGCAAAAATTAGGGGGTCCCCATTTTGAATGGGGCGATGTGTGAAAAGGTCACAACATGACCTTACCCTATTGGGCTTATTGCAAGGTTACCCCAAGTTTTCGGGATGGGGACGACAAGGGATGGCGGGACGAGTCCCCAAGTTTCTGATTTTTGAGGCCAAAATTAGGGACGACAGGGGACAGCTATATAAAAATATAGGGAAAATTTAAAAAATATAGGGAAATTTTAAATATTCAATAGATAACATGAATAAGGCATGCATAATATACATTATAGAACATTAACATATAACATTTGTGTTCAACATTATGCCATTACTCAATACGCATTCAAATTTAACATACACGAATGTTGAATCATGAAACAACCTCCAAGTTATAATTTATAAACTTATATCAAAATGCCCAAAGGCTACATTGCTGCGATATAGTTTTAAAGTTTGTTATGAAAGTCAAAATACAATATCGTATGTCAATAATGAATAAAAAACAAACAAAGAGCACTGCTGCCCCTAATCATCTCTCATAATTGCATCAAAATTAGAGTCATCCTCTGAGTCATTGCCACTATGATGCTCCTCCTCATCCAATGGAACCCCAACTAAACCCTCAGCTATCTCCTCCTCATCTACCTGGGCTGCGTCCTCGGGATCAATATCCCACTGTAGAGCTAGAGTTTGTTGTTACTCCGGAGTCTGCCAATCTTGAAGCCGAAGAGCACTATGAGCGGCCACTAGCTTCTCCGCTCATCTAGAGGTAAGTCTATTCCTCTTGAGGGAGTGGATAAAGCTATACGTGAACCAATTCCTGTCTGCAGCAGAGGAACTGGCAACTTGTGGAAGAAGGCAAGTAGCAAGTGTCTTCAACTGCAGTGTATCCCTCCCATGATAGGTCCACCATCCAATAGGGGTCGATTGAGCTAATATAGCTCTATCCAACCTCGCTTGTGGTTTACTCAAGTTTGGGCCATTAAGATTTGCAAAGTCTAGAAATTGTGACCGAAGTAGTGAAGCCTGCTCTGTTGGATAAATCTTTTCAATGGCCCGTGTGAACCCATCTAAAACCTCAGCATCATCACATGGAGGCACCCTACCATCCCTTGGTGCATACCATTTTGGATTTAGAGCAAAGGCAGCCATATGAAGCGGGGTGTTCATAACTTCATTGTATTCCACCTTCGCGTCACAATGGGCCTAATGTGTTGCTCATATAAATCCAAAGTGGGGTCCTTTGCCGAAATAACTTGCTTGATCTTCCCAAGCATACTGTCAAATTTCTCATATATCTCTCCAAGACTAGGAGAGTTTGTATCAGCATATCTGATGACATCTACAATAGGCGAGATGAAGGAGCAAATATATCTGCAAAATGCAAACAAAAAGTTCAAAATAATTAGTTGACAAGTTAATTGACATGTTAGAAACTTCAAAAGTTGGAACATTGGACAATAAAATTAAAATATTAAAATCAGAAATTTAATATGAAAACCAGCCATGTAACATGTCTTACCTCACATTGGCCTACCAATCATCATTGAGGATCTTTTGTTTGATGGTCTTTCCTTGAGCAGAACTTGCATTAGGCCATCTAGTCCACTCTACATTGACCATCATCAGCTGTAGAGGCTCATGCACCTCAAGCATCCTCTCCAATAGGATGAAGTATGTGGCATATCTACATTCATTAATTCAATGATTCATTAAAAAATAAAAATTTAAAACAAAATCAGATTATGAATACAAATTGAAAGTGAAACAAAATGAAGTAAATGGCATACCTTTTCTCAACAGGTTTGAGAAACTCTTTCTTTGAAAATGTTCTGAAGAGAGCAAGTGAGGTGTGGTGATTGCAAATGAACATCTAAATTTCTCTAGCTTCTGCCACCGTTTTCTTCACCCAATCCAACTTCCCTATGTCTTTCAATGCATTGTTCAATGCATGAATACAACACGGGGTCCAAAATATGTGCCTGTAAGTACCCTCCACCATCAACCCAACTGATTTGCACACACGTGTTGAATTGGTGATCACCTTCACCACATTTGCAGCCCCAACCTCCTCTATGGCATCTCTCAAAATGAAAAATTGGAAGTCTGCATCCTTACGTCTCCCCAAACAATCTACGGCTCTAAGAAAATAAGAACCAGCAAGGCATGTGACTATGACATTGATGAGTGGCCGCCAACGTCTACAATTAGTCCACCCATCCATCACTATAGAGCACCCCGTCCTCATCCACGTTTGCCTCATCTCCTCCATTAACACATTAACTTTGGAGTACTCTTTGTCTAGGAGGGTGGTGCATAGCTTATGATCTCCAGGGGGTACGAATGGAGGACCAACTGTGACTATGTTTTTCACCATTTGTTTGAAATAAGAGGAACGGGCCACATGAAATGGAATGGCATGGGAAAAAAAGAATTTGGCAATGGAGGATTCAGTGGTTTCTCGTGCTTGGTTTTGAAACATTGACTCAACTGAGGCTGCCTTATCACTACCAATCACCTTCCTTTTTCCTCTTAAGACAACACTACTACCAACCATGGAAGGACTAGGAGTATGCATAGATGATTGTGAACTTGGGAAAGAAGGAGACCCACCTTGAACCCCACCATCACACTCCATTTGAATTTTTTGGCACTCTACAAATAGCTCATCTATCAATGCAGGACACACTCTAACTCCATGGCCCACCTCACCCAAAAAATGAGACCTAACTCTTGTGTAGCTGCCCCTAAACTCCTTTTCACAAACATGGCAAAACCAAACCTACTCCCCCCTGATTTTTTTGTTTTTCACCCATGGCTGTCACATATTGAAGGAATGGTTTTTTTTTGTCTAATGGGTGTCTTGCATAGTCTTTCATGGTTTTGGTATTGGTTGATGAAGGAGGGCATTGGGTAGGGTTTATTTTCTCTCTAGTTCTACTACCACCCCACCACTTTCCCTTCTAGCTTGCATTTCAACTTCACTATCACTCCTACCCTCACTGCTGCTCATGTTTTTTATTTTTAGAATGCAAGTTTAAACTGAAAATTCAAAAAAATAAAAAAAATAAGACAATGTATGCTTCACATTTTGCAAAAAAATGAAAAAAAAAGGGAAAGGAAATGCATACCTCTTTGGTGGATTTGCACTCCCAACAACACTATTTCAACCTCCTCTCCTCCTTCAAACTGCTGCTCCTTCTCCTTCAATGGCTGCAACTTCTTTTGCTCTCAAGCCCTTGGCTGCTCAAACAAACAAAATGCATAAAATGAGGTTAGAGAGACCCTTTTTCCTTCATAAAGGAGTCAAAATCACTTGGGCCCACACATGCCACGTAGGCAAGGGTGTTATTTTTTTATTTTATGTTATTTTTTTTCATGTTTTAAACTTGCAAAATGCTGGAGATGGCCGGGGGATGGCTCAGCTGTCCCCCTGCTGTCCCTGGGACCGGTCAGCCATCCCCCATTGGGTCAACGACGTCCCCCCGTTTTGGGGACGTTTCCGGCAAATTTTCAAAAAAGGGGGACGGTCCCCTGCAATCCCCATGCCGTCCCTCGATACTCGGGACGTCCTGGGGATAGGGACAGGTATTTTGGAGGGGGGACGCGTCCCCGGGTATCCTTGGCTTATTGTAATGCATTCCTATACTCACTTGGTAGGCTACAAATCACATACATCCTTGTAATAATTCTTTTGATGGAAATCCTCCCATTATTTAGAGTGTCTCTACCCTCTTGGATTTATTGTAATACATTCCTATATTCACCTGGTAGGATACATATCATAGGCATCATTATAACACCACTTTTGATGGTGATCCTCTCCATTATGTTTTGATGTTTTGTAAAAAAGTGGTAACATCAATTGGTAGTTTGGTTATGCTCTATTTGAGCATCATTGAAGCTTCCCTTGTCTAGTGCAACATGGTCAGTTTTGCTCTTTTGTAGCATTTATGAGTGGTCTCTAGATGATTGTACTGTGGTAGTTAGTTATGCTTTTAAGGAGCATCATTGATAGTTAGGTTGTTGGACCAAATGTTGACTACCATTGCCTCTAGGAAGTTTGCCACCCTTTATGAGATACTTGAGTAAGTTTTATCATATGTTGCTTTGTTTGATTATAATTGGTTGTGGCATTTCCCCTTCTTTGTCCAATTGGGAACTTTGTGATAGAAAACCATTGGTCTTCTAGTTTTGACATTGATGAAATTGAGCTTCTTTTTGCATTAACATCGATGATCATCCTACTTAACTTGTTTTTAGAGTATAAACCTTTGTTCTAACTACATTTCCTTTCAGCATTTGTGCTCCTTTCTTGGAGCATTCTCTTGATAGTGATATGCCTGTTGACTAGATGGTGATTCTTTAGAAAGCCTTTGTTCTACTTTATTTAGCATTAGCCTTGAGTTTCTTATCTCTCCCTAAATTTTTGGACATTTTTTCCAAGTAGTTGGATTCATACCTGTTGATGCGATTTTTGTGACCTCACCAATCAGCCGAAGAACAAAATAGTTTGAAGGCTACTCCGTTCTCTCTTGATCAAAGTATTCCGTGTGCTAAGATTGCGAGAAAGTTCACACGTTCAACTCCAAGGTTCCGAATACTTAGAATACCCTCAGTTGGTTGATGTGTATTGCTGTGTTCTTACGAGGGGACTTACGCAATTGTTCAGACTTCTTGCAGTTAACAGTCGGTGTATGCTTTGAAGGGGTTCTTGCGTGTATGATTTGGCAATATAGTTCGTTTTCCTAAAACTAATCAGAAATATGCGGAAAGTAAAAGAGTATAGGGCCTAAGAAACTTATACTCTATTCTAAATGCAGGATATGTGGGGCTTGATTTTGGTAGACTTCAACCAAATTTCACCTAGCCTCACGTCGGACAGGTTCAGCGAAATCAGTGCAATCTTCAAAGGGATAGCAAAAGATGTTCAAATCATAATTTAGCATACATACACCATCAGAACGACGCATATAAGTATACAAATTACAATCGAAGTTAAACTCAGGATAATTTCCAGTCGACCACGCAAGGCGAACTTATCATCAACAAGCCGCTAGTGGTATGGAATGAAAGAAGCTACCTCAACAAAAACACCACACATCAAAGTAAACTACTTGCATGGGATGGAAATTATACTACTTGGATTCGAAAAGAAGTAGAGACCTTGCTAGCTATTCATGACAAGATGAATTCCACCATCAATGAAAAGATCTATTATCATGAAAAGTATTACACAACAATCTCCACAAAAGTTTTCAAAGGGAAAACTTTCTTTCTTCTCCACACTAACAAAATGTCTACAATGCTCTACTCTCTAGCCTCTAAGCTCTAACTCAATTCTGATTCTAATCTCCTGTTCTAATGTATTACAAATGAGGGGGACCCCCCCTTTTATAGCTAGCCCAGTCCAAAAGACGGCTAGGGTTACAATTAGTAGAGTGGCTAGAATCGTGCCACCTCAACCCTAACCCTAAAAACTGCTAGAATAGGGAGTGGTACATTAAATGAATCAAAGATTCCCACTCACTCCCAAAAATAGCAAAGGCAATAAATGCTCACAATCAGTCTTCTAGAAGATCCTCGTCCAACAGTGCGTTCCCGTTCTCTTTCTCTCTGGCTGCAAACTCAACGAATCTGCCAAGTACAGCCTCAACCTCCTGAACTAAAATGGGTGGAACACAATCTAGCTGAAACTCAAGCACTGTGACTGATGTCTCATGTCGTGCACATGACTTTCTCTAAGCAGCTAAGGAATCCTGCGTGCTCTGAATCAAACTGGAGAAAGTGGAGGTGTTCTCAAAGTCATCCTATGTGAAGTTCTTCACCTCCGAGAAGAAAGGTACCAGCCTACCCCTCAAATTATCAACATTAACCTCATCTGGATTCAGCCACCTAGCAAATATGGCCTCAAAAGTATTCTGAACTCCGTCAATGATATTGGCCATAGCCTTATGTATCCTGGCTGAATCCGCTTGTGCCGCGTCGAAGAGACCATGCCCTGTGATCGCTGAAGAATACCATCTAGAAAAGTCGTACCTGTCATTCTCCTGAATGACACCTCCATCTATCAGTGATCGCAACGGAATATGCCTCAATGCCTCAAGACGCTGGATTACTTTACTCTGGTAGATAGAAGCATCGCCCCAAGCATGATCAACTGCCTCCATCCGTGCCAAAATACTAGAGGCTTGCTGAAAAGCAAAAGCAAGGTCCTCCATAAGCTTCCGATCTTGTTGTGACCTTTTTCACACATCGCCCCATTCAAGATGGGGACCCCTAATTTTTGCTCCATTCTGGTCATTTTGGCTTTGGTTTTTGGTCTCTCTCTCTCTGTCTGTCTCTTTTCTGATGGTCTACTTTCTGGGGACGTTCCCATCTGCAAGCTTCAACATGAATTTGGCCAAGTCTGAAATTAGGGTTGAGTCTTTCCAGCCAATTTGAAGTCAAACGAGGTGAATAACTTGAAATTTGAGCTTAACGTTCTTGTCAGTATGCTTCCAGCAGGCTTCCGGCAAATTTTCATCGGATTCTGAGGTACTTACTATTTTTAGTAAGTGTGAGATTACAGGCAATTCGTCAACATTTTTGAGATTCCGACAGTCACAACATTCAGAGTATATCAAGCTGCTCGCGTGCAAAATTTGAGCAAAAACCGACGACTTACTATTTTACTTGTTGATCCCGGCGAACAAATTTGAAGTCGCGGTCACGGAAGGGAGTTTTTCTTTGCATGTCGCATATTCATACGGAGTTTTCAAGACCTTCGCGATGGCGTAACATGCGAGTCGAGATGACCTTCAGTTGACCTTAGGGCTATTTTTAGGGTTTATGCCGGGTTTGCTTTTGCATGTGGTGATTTACGATGGGTTTTCAAAGAGCCGATGGTGTGACATGCAAAAGCGAGGATTCCCTTTCGGTAAGGAACTTGCTATTTTAGCGGTGTGTCGGCAGTATACACCAGTTGATTCACGGTACGATCGCGGTGTTAGCGATAGCGAAAGCAAATGGAGATCTTTTGATACGCATGCAATGCAAACTAGGGTTTCCAGCTTCGGAGCCTAAAAATAGGCATCAAAAGTCAAAATCTTCAAAATCCGGTGTAAACCACTGCGATCAGCACCCTTCAGGCTATCTGTTGGTAAAATTTCAGGTCAAACAGAGCACTTACTATTTATAGTAAGTCAGTTAAACATACTAAAACCGTGATGGTGCATGCGTCGATTAATGCGAAGCATTAAGGTCACATGGTGAGGCGCCTCATTAAAATTTCAACTCGTCCAGACGAAAATGGAGCTATCGGAAACATGAGGTTACTATTTATAGTAAACCGCAGCCGGAAACATGCTAAAATAGCCCGAGGTCAGCTAAAATGGCGATGTCAGCGGGACAATAGAATATGAAAGTCTCACGTTCAAAATTTCAAGTTGATCCAATCTTCAGAATTGCAAAAATGAGAAGGTTTACTATAAATAGCAGGGTATGAGAAGCTGGCAAAAACGATGAAAAAGTTCTAAGTCTGGAACTTCAATCCTGCAGCTATGGCAAAATGCGCCCAGCTAGTGAGGAGGCATGAAAATTTTCTAAGAGTCAAGCTCGTCCTTCCCCCTAGGCAAAATGCGCCCAGCTCAAGGCCTCATGTTGCAAAATTTTCTAAGTATAAATTTTCATCCTCCTCCACTAGTAAAATGCGCCCACTCACAAGAAAGTCAAGGGAAAGTCAAAGTGTCTCATCCTTCAGCATAGGCTAAATGCGCCCACATGCTAGCAAGAAGCATAAAAAAATTCTAAGGCAAACTCGTCCTCCTCCTATGGTGAAATGCGCCCAAAAGCAAATGGGTCAAAAGGAAGTCAAACAACTCTCATCCACCTCCACTGCTAAAATGCGCCCAAGGAGTTAACAAGAAGAAAAGGTCAAGGAAAGTCAACGAATTTCATCCTCCTGCCATGCTAAAATGTGCCCAAGGAGAAGGAGGGAAGTTGTGAAAGTTTCTAAGTAAAATTCGTCCTTCTCCACACCTCAAATGCGCCCCATGCAAGCATAAGCTGGATAAAGTCAAACTAGTCAAATGTTTTCATCCTCCTCAAGGGCCAAAATGCGCCCAAATGCATGCAAGTGAAGACAAAAAAATAGAAGCTGAAAAGTCACAAGGAAAGGCGTTAGAAAGTTATCCTCCTCCACATAAGAAATGCGCCCAAATAAGGGCAAGTAAAGACAAAAACAAGATGGGGAATATTCCAAGGTGGTCAAAGGCGTTAAAGACTTCATCCTCTTGTATATGCAAAATGCGCCCATCTTCCTCTATGTCTCAAATGCGCCCATGTTTGGATGTGAAAAGTGAATAAAGGAGGTAAATAAGGTGAAACATTGCCAAAGCATGGTGAAGGTGTCTAAGGCGTGATTTTCCCTCATGTGTGTGCTAGGCGCCTAAAAGTTACAAGGTGTTAGAGAATTTTTCAAAGGCGTTGAGGGTGATGAGTGATATAGGTGTTAGAAAATATTGCAAAGAGAATAAAATGTGCTAGGCGCCTTCATGAAAAATTTTCTAAGTGAAGTTTATATTTTCACAGGCAAAATTGATCGAGTTGGATATAAAATTTTCTAAGGCAAAATTTTCCAAAGAGATGATTTAAAAAAATTTCTAAGGCACAAAATATTTTCTTCCTCTAGAAAATGCGCCTAGACTCTGAAGAGATAAGATTTTCTTGAAGCACGAGCAGAGTTGCCAGAGATGAAGTCAGTGATGGCCAGCTGCACAGAATTGATACAAATTTTCCAAGTCGAGTAAATCTTCTCGAGAGAGGGATCGAAGAGCGAGAATAAATTTGATGAAAAGAATATTTTCTAAGGTTCAAAATTGAGGAAAATAAAATGAACCGTTAGATTTATTGCACCCATGAATTCGATGCATTCTGGAGAAAATTTTCTTCTGGGTATCGAAGATTGCCAATGAGGAGTTGATTTTAAGGTCTTCTACAGCTTGTCGAGGATTCCGAGATGAAGATTTTGAATGGGCACCAGGTTGATGGGTTTCTAAAGGGAAATTGAAAATTTTTCTAAGGCAAGTGTGAAGAAATGTGTTTTCAAGATTTGAAATCCTCGGGCAATTAGATTTGAAAGAAGCTGCCTAGGTGAATTTGCTCAAATCCTTCGTGAGGATAGTCTTCCAGAGCCGGAGTTGAACGAAATTGAGTATCGGAGCTCCAGCAGGTGAAATGAATTTCCCAAAGATGAAGTTTATCTAAGGCATGACCTTGAACACAAAGTTGGCGATGAACGCTTGGAGATCAAAGCATGAAAATCAGGTAAGTGAGTTAAGTTTATATCATGAAGTATTCTAATACCCCTCTCCTTGCTTGTTTTGCAGGAGAAATGTTGAGGCAAGAGTACGATGACTTGAAGTGGAAGCACGATGAAGATGAGTTACAATCTCGAAGGAGGAAAATTTGCAAGAAAATGGCTAAGTGTTGAGACTTAGTATAACTCAAGTGATGAGGATGAGACCCTCAAGTGGAAGAAGTCAAAGAACAACTCCAAGAAAGAAGATGGAAAGAGCGATGTGAGCAGCGTCTGCAAATGGAATCTTCTAGAAGGATGATGAAGGTGGACATTATAGAGCATTTATTACCCCACTCTCCTCTGTGGCGGTTTTAGGGCAATTTTATTTAGGGCTGAGGTGGCACGATTCTGGCCACTCTATTGATTGTAACCCTAGCCGTCTTTTGGGACTTGGCTAGCTATAAAAGGGGGAGTCCCCCTCATTTGTAAGGCATTAGATTATTAGAATTAGATTAGACATTGGAATAGTAGACATTGAGAGAGTATTAGTATTAGAGTTAGTAGTGTAGCATTTTGCATAATTTGGAGAAGAGAGAAAGTTTTCCCTTTAATAACTTTTGAAGAGATTGTTGTGTAACACATTTTATGATAATAGATCTTTTCATTGATGATGGAATTCGTCTAGTCATGAAATGCTAGCAAGGTTTCTTCTTCCTTTCGTATCCAAGTAGCTTAGTTCATGCAAAGTAGCTTACTTCGGTGTGTGGTGTTTTATTGAGATAGCTTCGCTTTATTCCATACCGCTAGCGGCTTGTTGATGATAAGTTCGCCTTGTGTGGTCGGTAGAATTATTTTGTGTTTAACCCGGTTTGTGGTTTCGCATTACTTATATAAATTACCGTTGATGGTGTATGTATGTTAAATTATAACTTGAACATCTTTCGCTGTTTCCCTTGAAGATTGCACCGATTTTACTGAGGCTGTCCGACGGAGGCTAGGTGAAATCCGGTTGAAGTCTATTGAAACAAAGCTCCACATATCCTGCATTTAGAATAGAATGTTAGTTTCTTAGGCCGTAAACCCCTTTTACTTTCCGTACATTTCTGATTAGTTTTAGGAAAGGAACCACATTGCCAAATCATCCGAATTACATGAAAACCCTTAGTCCGCTGTCTGCTGTCAACCGCCGAACAATTGTGTAAGTCCCCTTGAAAATACCGGCAATATCACATCAAGCCAAACTGAGCCTATTCGCACTTAAGGAACCTTGGAGTTGAAAGCATGATCTTACTCGCAATCTTAGCATGCTGAATACTTTGTTCAAGAGAGGATAGAAGCGTCCGTTAGGAGACTTTATTACGTATTTAGTGCGGTCTCAAAACCCGTCCAACCCTGGTGACCCACTTGTCTGCTTCCTGTGCCATTTTTCCTAACTCCACCAAGCCACTGATTGACTCCGTAGGTATCTTTGCTGGAGGTTCTATCATTGGAATATCTTGCCCTCGAGAACGAGACAATTGCTGCACATATCCAATTAAAGCTTTATGTTCTCTTTTCAACTTCTTATACTTCCCTTCTTTCTTGAATAACCTATCCTTGAGGGAAAGATAGGAGTTATCACACTCCTCTACAATCTGCACACCAGTGGGGCGTCCTAGATCCAAAGTCGTGACCACATAATTCTCAAGCACTGCTTCATTTCGGTCACAATCAACCCGTGGCACAGCTACATGAAGGGTGCGAGAGCCATCCTCATCTGTTGATATCTTCGAAAACTTTCGTGCTTTCTTCTTTTGTGGAGGTGCACTGATCCTGTTCAAGAACTCTTCCATCTCAACTCCTGGATCAATCTCCTCGTTGGGGCTTCTTCTCATTCTATCCTTAAGCCATTCAGGTACATCGTATTGTATATCAAAGGGCTGCTGTTCCTGTGCCTCTACTTCTCGAACTTGCTCAACCTCTATATCATTCTGGCAAGGCTCATCGTCCTCAAGTGGCTGAGTGTCCCCTGAAACTATATCATCATCATCATTCATAGCCGCCTTTAACTCCCGTTGAAACTGGGGGTCAGTAATAGTCCCCTCATCATCCTGCTGATCCACCCTACCAGGTGCATTGACGCTCTGGCCAACCGATTCTCTCCGTGGAGGCTGAATATTATCCTGTACCACTTGCACCTGATTCAGTGCATTCCTCTGATCAGCAAACAAGGAAACCTCTTGTATACTTGGAGAACGTGTCTCCAATGGTGTGGGTGATGTAACTGCAACTCGTGGAGGCTCTGGCTGAATGGGCTCCTGTCGAACTAGCTCTTTCTTTCTGGATTCCGGACCTCGTGTGATCTGTTTCTTCCTGCCAGTGGTGGGTGTCCTGTGATCTCCCATCAAATTGTAAGTCAAAGCAATTGACCTACTCTTCAACTTGTTCACTCGCCTGTCAACCCATGCCCTAGTAAATGTCAGGACAGGAATAGAAAGTGTGTCCAAATCTGCAACCTCAGGTTCTGACCAATCTGGAGGTGGAAGTGGAGTATCTCTAACTGCTGCATAATCCGGATGCACAACATTCATATCCTCATTCACCTGGTCTGGAACTGGAACAACTTCACACTCCCTGATTAAAGTAATCGGCAACCGAGAGAACATTCTTTTCCTTACTTCAATCTCATCAGCTGCATCAACCCAATAATCCTCAATGTTTGCCTTATGTTTAAACTCCTCTGACAGTACCCATTTGATGTTGTGATGTGGATCATAGTGCTGTCGGCTAGTATGATATGAAAAGTGATAAAATTGAAGTTCACTTTCAGCTTCCCTAGCTGCCTGTATTGAAGGACACACCTCATCCGAGTTGCCCATGACAATCGGGAATTCTACCCCTCCCTTCTTCTTTTTCTTCTGAATCTTATCATAGGCGAGTAATTGCCTAGATATTTCTAGCATTAAAATTCTATCTGTTGGGTACTTAGGCAGCCTATATGGGTACGATGAAAAACCTTGCAGCCTAATGTAAGAAAATTTCGGAAATTGTATGAACCGGCACCCATACCTTTCAATCAACTCTTGGGCTTCTCTCGAGATTCTGTGATGCAACCCTCGAGATTCTGTGATGCAACCGCTCTTGAAGCAATCTCGTGATGTACATGGTGAAAGCATCGTTGACACGCTTGTAGTGAGTAGTGCTCGCCAAATGCAACTGTGGACAAGCCTCATGGATTTTGAACAAGTGGGAGCCACATCCGACAGGTTCCTTGTAAGAGATCCCTCTATACTTCGTCATACGAGCCAGCATATAGATGATGTAAGAACTCATATAGAACGTCTTCGTTCTTCTCAAGCTCAGGAGCTACTCATGCAAATTATCACTGATCATCTCGGCCCAATTGACATAATCCTTCCCCTCCAGCACGAGGTTGATGTAGTAAAACATCCAAGGCTCAAAAATGAATGATTGTGCACAACCACCAACTCGGCTCAGCATCATGATGAGGTCACAGTACTCTTGCTTCAAGTCATCAGCTATGATTTGCTTCGGCAGCTTTGTATGAGAAGGCTTGGGAGTGCTCATCCAATGAGTGTTGATTGTCTCTGTGCATCTCTCGAATGTAGAAGCATACATCCGCTCAGCTCGCTCTCTGGATTTGTAAACCATATTTCTGTGCACCAGGATCCCGAAAGCTTCACTAATGGCTGTTGGAGTAAGATTGGCTAGCACTTGGCCATCAGGTGACATGATCGATCTATGCTCCTTCTCATAATAATTGGCGCACTCCATCATTAGCTCTGAGCACTGAATGGCTGGTGGGAAACCAGCAGCTGCGTATAACCCGCTTCGAACGATATTGTGTGAAGTGGTCGAAGGCCGGTGACTTCTAATCCCTAACATCCTATTCTTGAAGGTCTCTAGGTTGACGGAGCCCAAGTTGGTATCTGTCAGCTTGCCCAACTTTGAAATGAACTTTGACTCTGGCATGAAAGTTTTGCTCAGTTTCTTGATCACTACTTGCCTGGATGCACCATTGTCTTTGCCAGTCGCCCTTGCCTCAGCCATCTGCAAACGATAAGCATTCATTAGCAAATTAATTTATAAAATAAAATAAGACATTGTGTAGGGGCTGCAGTCGACTTCAAGAAGCTGCAATAACTTTTCTCATTTGCAAACCTCAGCTTCTTCTCCAATAAATTCGAGCCTCAACACTTAGAAAAATTTCCAAGTAAGCTTCAGCCTTAGCAACTTCAATCTGCAACTTGAACTTCTATAAATTCGTACTTCACACCAGCAATCAGCAATTAGCAAGTTCGCACTTTTAAAACTCTCAACAATATCCTCACTTCAAGGTGTCCTTCTTAGTATCAGCAATAGCAAATTCGAACTTTGCACCTTTTAAATTCTTTCAAACTTCTCACCTCAAGGCGTCCTTCAGCAGCAGATTTGAATACCTCCAGCAATTTGCAAGTGCGCCCCTCTTAACTTCAGCAATAGCAAATTTCAATCAGCAACAAATCAAACTCTAGCAATCAGCAAGTGCGCCCCCTTTTGGTTTCAGCAATAGCAATTCTCCAACACTTGCACTGGCAACTCAAGGCGTCCCTCTCCAGAAGTCTCAGCAATTTCAATTTTGAACTTCAGCAAACTCCCCTTTGAAATTTGAATTTCTCCACTTTAGATTTTGGAGACCAACTCAAGTCAAGTCATCCCTCTCAGCTTCTCTTCTGCAACACTTCAGCCTTAGCAAGAATTCATACTCTTCAAGCTTCAACAATTCTTAGCAACAATCTTCACTTATAGAAAACTCGACTTCTCCAGCTGTGAAAAATAAGTGAGAAACTTCTTCATTTTATAGCCAAAAATCGAATTCTAGAAGGAGCCAATTTTAGCCAGTGCATTAAACTTCCACTACTCCACTTCAAGAATTCGAATTTTCCCTCTCTGGTATTTCTGACACTTGTCACTCGACGTCAGGAATCTTATTCTTCTAGAAATTCAACTTTGACTGGCATCTTTCGAATTTGCTTTCGAAAAATTTAATTTAAGTTTGTCCTTTTAATTCACCAGCCGAAACTCTGCCACTTGAATTCGAATTTAACTCTTCATCAGCTTTGGAAAGTTCATCATCGAAGAATTCAATCAAAATCATCTAGGCAACTCACTTCGAATTCATTGTCCGGAGAAATTCATCTTGAAAACACATTTTATTCATCTTGCCTTAGAGAATTTTAAATTTTCCCTTAGGAAAATTCACAATTTGAGCACTGATTAAATTCTTCACTGAGAGAGTGTTGGCGAAGTGCGGAAGACTTGGAAATCCATCTATCATCGCAAATGTTCAGTACCCAGAAGAGAATTTTCTTCAGAATGCTTCGAATCCATGGGTACCCAACGAACGGGTTCATTTAATTTTTTAAATTTTGAACCTCAGAAAAATATTATTTCACCAGTTTAAATCCATTCTTCGCCTGTGATCATCCGGTGTTGCTCTCACTTGAGAAATTTTATCAATCCATCTGTATTATCATCCATCTCTGACTTCATCACTGAAAAGTTTGCCGGCGTTCTAAGAAGAAAATTCATCATCTTGAGCTCTAGGCGTATTTTCTAAGGGAGAAAATATTTTTGCCTTAGAAATTTTAAGTCATTCACTTTGCATTTTATTTCACATTTGAAAAATATTCATTTGAAGTTCCAACGCCTTAGAAGAAATTCCTTACGCACCACCTTAGGCGCATATCATACTTGGAAGAATTTAAAATCTCGCCTTAGCATTTTATCTTCACCACCTCACACATACCACCTTGGGCGCATTTAGGACTTGAAGGGGAACATTGCCACGCCTAACATTTGTTTTCATTCTTCACACCTTAGAAAAATTCTCTAACACCTACTACCTTAGGCGCATTTGAGACTTGAAGATGGATAACGCCTAGCATTCACCTTGCATTCACCACGCCATGAAATGTTTCACTCACCTTTCACCTTATTTACCACCTTATCTTCACCTTTTACATCTTCAACTTGGGCGCATTTAGGCATGCAAGGAGGATGACTTTTCAACTTCACTTTTTTCGTCTTCACATGCTTTGTTTTGGCGCATTTCCATGTAGGTGAGGGATGAAAATCTTTGACTTGTTTGACTTCCTCCTTCTTGAGCGCATTTTGACATAGCTGATGGATGAAACTCTTACCACGTCCTTAGAGTGACCTTTCATCTTCCTTGTTTTCGTCCTGACATGCATGCTTTTGGGCGCATTTTGCCTATGGAGGAGGATGAACTTGTTTGACCACTTTGACTCACTTCTCCCTCTGGGCGCATTTTAGTATAGCTGGTGGATGAAAGTCATTGACTCCTTCGACCTTCTCCTAGAATTGGCGCATTTCACCCTTTGAGGAGGATGGGCGCATTTTGATGGTGGTGGCAGATATTCATACTTAGAAAATTTTCTAGCCCTCATGCTTCAAGGTGGGCGCATTTTGGCCCAGGTACTGGACGAACTTTGTTGACTTTTCTTTGACTTTGTTCTCCTTGGGCGCATTTTGACATAGCTGATGGACGAGCTTCACCCTTAGAAATTTTCCATGCCTCCTCATCTACCTGGGCACATTTCGCCATGGCTGCAGGACAGAGTTCTAGAATTAGAATTTTTTCCTCATTCTCGCCAGCTTTCATGCCCTGCTATTTGTAGTAAGTCCTCTGAATTTGCATCTCTGAAGCTCGGAATGACTTGAAATTTTAAACATAGCATCCTCATGACCTTGTTGTCCTGATGACACTGCCATTTTTAGCTGACCTGCTATTTTTAGCCCACTTATGGTGGTGATTTACTATAAATAGTAACTGCTTGTTTCTGATAGTTCCACTGCTCCGATTGACTTGAGATTTGAATGAGGCGCTCCTCACCACGTGACCTGACTACTGACATCAACGCATGCACCTGACTTGCTATTTTTAGCCTGTTTCCAAAATGACACTATAAATAGTAAGTACTCCGTTTGACTTCAAATTTTACCAGCAGATAGCCTGAAGAATGCTGATCGCGGTGGTTTACACCGGTTTTCAAAAATTCTGACTTTTTACCCCTCTTTTCAGGGTCCGAAGCTGGAAACCCTAATTTGCTCTGCATGCATATCAAATGATCTCTGTTTGCTCTCGTTTCTGTGGCACTGCGATCATCTTGTGATTCTGAACTGCTGGGAAGCGGCTGCCGGGACATACCTGCTAAAAATAGCAAGTTCCTTACTGAGTGGTCATCTCCATTTGCATGTCACACCATCGCGAAGCTCTCGAAAAACCCATCAGGAATCACCCGACATGCAAAAGAAACCCTAACATGCAAACCCTAAAATAGCCTCGGAAGACTGAATTTTGAAAGTTGTCATCTCGTTTTGCATGTTATATTGTTGCGAAGGTCTCGAAAAACCTAGAAGGAATATGCAGACATGCAAAGAAAAACTCTGCATCTGAGCCTTGAAATTTGTCCCGGAAGCTGAACTGCTAAAAATAGAAAGTTGCCTGTTTTGCTCAAATTTTGCATGCGAGTAATCTGATGCGCTCCGAATGCCGTGTGACTGTCAGAATCTCAAAAATGCTGACGAATTGCCCTGAATTTCCCACTTACTAAAAAAAGTAAGTACCTCAGAATCTGATGAAAATTTGCTGGGAGCGTGCCGGAAACATGCTGACAACAATGTTAAGCTCAATTTTCACCCTATTCAACCTTGGACTGACTAGGAAAGATGAAACCCTAATTTTCAGACTTGGTCAGTTTCACGCTTAAATTCACTGACGGGCACAACCCTCGAAAGGTAGATAGAAAAGAGACAGAGCGAGAGAGAGAGAGAAAAACCCAAGCCAAAAGACCAGAATGGAGTAAAAATTAGGGGGTCCCCATTTTGAATGGGGCGATGTGTGAAAAGGTCACAACAGTTGTCCATATCCTCTTCTTGTGACATGGATTCTTTTTTCAAGAATGTGACTCTTGGCAGGTCGGTACCAATGATTGATTTCACTAGGGTGTTTTGGTTTGTTGATGAAGATGAGGATTCCTTTTGTGCACCATTACCTAGAGGCATACTAGCATGGTTTGGTTCCTTGGTTCCCTTACCTTGCACGCTATGGATGAAAATATTGATGAGCTGTTGGTACCCATCCTTCAAGGATCTCATCACATTGAAACTGTAATGTCCCCTTCCCGAGCATGATCTTCTCAGATGATCGTTGGCCTATTCTGGAGACCCGTAGGCTACTCGGATGGTTTGATTAGGGTTTCTGGTGTGGAGGTTGCGATTGCTCGTGAATTGGTGATTGAACTGCGATTTCCTTTTGGGTTTTCTGTGGGCTTCGCAGTGATATGTTTATCTTGGCATTCTGAGCACTTTCTAGAATTTACTATTTTTAGTAAATTCTATTTCTGGCAGTGGTCCTTTTGGTCTCGGCACAGTTGACTTTCCTCTTCAGTCGACTCAACTGGTTTATTCAGATTTTGGCTTCGGGATGTGTTGGGTGAAAATTATGTAATCAGCTTTTCGATAGATTACACAACTTGGACTTTAGCCACAGCTATGTGAGATGTGAATCTCTCCTCTCGGAAAGGGGAGGCGCCCTTCTTACTGCTAACAGAAGCGATAGTAAATCAAACAAATAATTACAAAATGTACACGAAAACTACGGAGTGGGGGGGTGTGTTACATTCATACTTCTCTCTTTTTTCAGAGAAGATGTTTACAATGCTTCACCGTTGAAAGTTCAGAATTCTTGATAACTTGAAACGAACAACTAGCAGTAATACCAATATCTCTATCTTGTCAAAGCGAAGCGTAGAGATACCAGAAGTGATTAATAACAAACAAATAAAGTAAAAAAGGGAAAGCTCACGAAGGCACAAAGTCGTTCCGTAGCTTTATCAATGTTGGATGCAGTGTGGACGTACCGTTTGCTACGTTAGAAGCACAAAGTCTTTTTAGACGCAACAATTCTTCAAACAGCATGAACGATTACAAGCACAAAGTCTTGTAGATCATCCAACAAAAGTATCAATCAGCACGAACGATTACAAGCACAAAGTCTTGTAGATCCTTCGACAAGAGTATCCAAGAGTATGAATAATTACAAGCACAAAGTCTTGTAGATCACTCAACCAGAACATGCAAGAGCATGAATGATTACAAGCACAAAGTCTTGTAGATCATTCAACCAATGATAAACAGAAATAACAATGCAATCTAAATAATAGATGTAACACAAAGTTTACATAAACTACTTAGAGTCCTTCAGATTCTTCAAACTAATCACTACCAAATAAGATCAACTCACAAAAGTATCGAATCCAACGCAAAGTTTGGCTTGCAATCCTTTTCTTTATTAATCGAATCTCATTCACAAAGCATGAACGCAAAGTTTCACAAATTTGCTTCAAAAAGGGCAGCACTTCGTTGCAAAACACTAAAGGATAAAATTACAATGAAAATCCCTCACATTATATAGAAAGAGGGATGAGCAAAAGAAGGAAAGAGATTGAGAAAATCAGGGAAAGTTAGGTGAGCGATTTTAGGAGATCTCACCTAACTTTGACCAAAGTCAAAGTGTAATTTGTTTTGAAAATATTACATCTTTGAACTTGGTGTAATTACAATTTACAAAATGACATTCGAAAATGTCGAGAAATATTTACAAGATGCATAATGGGATGCACCGGAAATGTCTAACACCGGAGAATAGGGCTGTTTGGCTTTTGCATATTGGGCGAGGAAGCTTCAAATTTCCTCCTAGTCTCCTCGCAGATGAACTTCTCTCTATCCTGACCAACGGTGTAATCCACAATGGTGTGAATTCTCATGATCGCATCTCATGGCGTGATGAGTGAACCTTTCTGCACCTCGCCAAGACGCGCCTTCGTGTTGTCCAATGTGAGCCTTTGTATCACAAATGATGCTCCGCTGAAGCTCATAGTCCGGAATCGCCAATCAAATTCATGATGGCTTACTTGAAGATCTGGGATATTTCTGTGGCCGGCAGGAAGATACGATTTTCCTCAAGAAGTTGACCAGGCAACTCTTTGATACTTTTGTCAAGAATGGTGCGATGCCCGTCGACATCTTCCTGTACTTGGTGAAGATCTTCTATGAGAGATTGAACCACTTGAATTCTGTGTTTCAGTGATTCTCTTACCTCTACAAACTTTTCTTTGTCAGGAATTACCCCAACCTCCACCAATTTGCTGAGCTTTACCTGTTTCATTTCCGACCATGACAATAGGCATTTTTCCATGTCTCTGCGCTCCTGGGAAAGTACGCTTTTTTCTTTATCAAGCTCTGTGGTGAGCTTGGCCAACATGGTAGTTTTCTCATCCACAGCCAAAATTATCTGAGATCCATGTTCGATGATCTTTTCAACAAAATCATATAACACCCTGCCTTTGGAGGTGAATTTCGCCGGATGTTTGTCTTCAATATTTACTAATCGCCGCCTACAGCATTACTTGAGAACCGGCAGTCTCTTTACAACAAAGGCATAATGTCACTCTGGTATTACGTTAATGAAGCTTGTTCTTACTTTATCCAGCCTTTCCCGCCAAGATATCCAAAGTGACTTATGACGACTTTTGCACCATATTGACATCACCTTTTTGATTCGGTGGTATGCCAATTTCAGCATACTTGTGGCCAGACTTATCAACGTTCAGCCTTGAGTATACCTTCGCCTTTTTCTTCCCTTTGGCTTTTGGAAGAACTCTCTCTTCGAGGTCGAGCTCCTCTGGAGAAATCATTTGCTTTTTGCGCTTCGACACTTGAGATATTAGCCAAGGAGGAAGAAAAGAAGTGTGAACTTTTGGATCTACTGTCAATTCAGTCGCCATTGCCACTTCTGAAGTTATTGTCACATTTGAACTTACCATTGGTATCATAACAATTGGAGAAGTGTCTGTCATCATTGCTCCTGTAGTTGATACATTGAGCTGATCACGCATTGACTCATTCATGAAACGATTGAATTCGTTTTCAGAAGTGATATCATACGTTGGCGAAGACAAGCTAGGAATGGACAATGGTGGGCTTGACAGTATATCAACCGTATGGATGCTTGTCACTGAAGGAGTATCAAGCTAGGTTGATGCTGCAGGGATAGGGGATATCTCAGCTGCAGGAATGCATGTGGTAGGGATAGGTGACGAGGGAACAGGAGGTGGAGGAGTTTTTGAATCTGGAGGGGTATGAGGAACGTTTGAAGTCACAGGCGATGATGTTCTGGGAATTTCTTCAACTACATTCTCAGGAGGAGAAGTAGTTATTTCTTGATCATGCCTGGGTTCCTGTTGATCACCCTCTTGTCTCTCCGATTCTGGTTCACCTTCAAAGTCACCTTCAGATCCTTCTTCAGAATCTTCATCAGACTCTTGCCTGCTTTCAGAAACCTCTTCGGCATTGGAGTCTGCTTCTGCTGAATCTTCATCTTCAGCGGATTGGTCGCTTGAAGTTTCTTCTTCATCGGAATCTATCTCCTCCAGAATAGGCTTTTTACCTTTAGAACGAGATGGACGAGATTTCGTGATTTCTGTCTCTTGGACAGCTTGGGTATCTTTCTTACCAACAGTGAACTTGATCCTAGGACCTCTTTGTGAAGAAGTGGGAACGGCCGAAGGAGTTCTTGCTGTTGGCGAGCTTCTGCTTCAGACTCCTCTCCTTCTGAGTCTGTTCTGAAGCTTTTCATTGCATAACCATGTTTATGTAACCATTCTTCTGTGTTGGCTAGGATTGGTCTCAGCCTTTCTCTCATGCTGGTAACCTCTTTCCTAGACCATTGTATTGCGTGCAACGGCCTTTTTAGCAATGCTCTTGCTCATCATAAACAGCCGTCATAATATCACCCGGATCCTCAAAATCCTCTCGTAGGTCAACATACCAAGATCTCTCTCGATTTGTTGAACTCACAATCTGCAATAGTCCATTTTGCTTAATGGCTTCTTTCATCTCCTCGCACCGCCTGCATGTCTTCAAACGGTACCTGTGTTGGTGACCTTTTTGCAACTTCTTTCTGACATCTCGGTAGTCAAAATCAAACCTATACCTTTAGGTTTTGATGGTCATGATCTGCATCTCAGCATAGACAGACTTAGCTTTTTGTGCAGTTTGGATAGTATATCTGCCGATGGTCAGTGGGAACTTGAATCCACGCTTGTGGTTGTTTCTTCGTTCTTTCTGCACTGACATCAGCTGTCTGCATGTTTCCATGAGAATCCACTTATCCCAAGGATAACGTGGTAGCATGTAGGGACAACCGGTGTAGCAACCTACTCTCAAGTAAGTAAACGTTGGGAATTGGAGAAAAATACATCCAACTTTACTTACCACCTTATAAGCCTCATCAGATACTCTTCTTCTTTCCAAAGCTGGATCAAAGTTGAAGAGTAAAGGCACAAAGAAAGCATCAGTGACCCGTCTGAAATGATGAAAGCTCTCCTTCAGCTCCAATTGATAGAAATATCTGTACATAGGCACCATCATCCGATTCCCTTTTGTTGATAGACCTGGAATTGTCTCATCATAGCCGCTGCGTACACCAGGTAAGAAGTCATGTAGAACTTCAATGTAGAAGGAGCATTGATCAACTGCTCGTGTATCTCATCACTGATTTGTTTGCCCCACGATATGCACTTTCTGCCTTCTTATGATCCCCATGTATTCATACATCCAATCGTGAAAAGTGGATGATTCCGCAAGCCTTTCACTGCTTTTAGAACGTGATCATATCCTTAACGTCATCTTTGAAGTCACTTCTCAGGAGTCCTTTCGCCATCTAGAAACAGATGATCTAGGCTTCTTGAGCCATTGAGTATTTATCAACTGTTTAGCTTTATTGGGATCAGCATCAAAGATCTCCTGTGCTTTTGATATAGAGATGTCAATATATTTCTCCATATGAGGGACCTTGAAGACAATGTCAAAGAAATCGGGGTCGAGTCTCAGAATCTCGTGCCCGGAAGAGTCGATCACACTTCTGCTTTCTCTGATGTAATGAGACACAACTTGAAGAACAAACTCGGTATTGTTCGCAGCTGTGGGGAACATTGCCACCAAATGGAGGTTGCTGTGTACGATCGCTCTCATTGAATCAAGAAGAGGCTTCGTCTCTGTTAGCTTTGCGAAGTCAACCAAGTCTTGATGACCAACTTCTGTATCTTTTATCTCTTCGACTTTGGAAAGCACCATAGTTGGCGGATAGACGCCTTGATATTTGTATTTCATCTTGCTTTTTGCTTTCGAAGAAGAAGGAGGTTTAGTAGCAGTCATCAAAAAGAACTAGTACTCTGATCACTCTTAACTTGATGATCTTTGAAAGTAGACTGCAATCTGTTTAGCCAGAATAAACACCAACTATTAGGAAACATGGGTAAGCGCGAAATGAGCACAAGGATGAGAAATCATGAAGCGGATGACGAGGCACGCAAAACGATGCACGAATGCGGAAAAATGAGGCTTAGGAGTGCACTGGTCAAAAATGAAGTTCATTTGGGAAGAATTGGAAGAAACTAGGAAAAAGTGTAAGGGCGCTAAAATTCAGCGCCCTTACATTCTTGGAAAATTGCTTTTGGTGCAAGGGTGCTAAATTTTAGCGCCCTTACACTTTCAGTGTTAGGATTTTTCTTACATTTTCTCAAAATGTCCTAGCGCTAAAATTCAGCGCTTTAGCATTTTTTGGAAAATTTTCAAATGCAGATGTAAGAGGGAATGGCGAAAGCGCTCGGGCTTGGCAACATGTAGCTTTTGAAGATAATTTGGTTTGTCTTTGGATAGGGTTGCAATTCGCACCATGATTATTTTTGCATTCAAAAGCTGAACTTCTTTCTTTCCAAGTGATAGATCTTTTCAAAGTTTGCAACAAAGCCAATGGAGAAGGCGATGTGAAATGAGAATAACAAAAACGTTAGAAAGAGAAACACGGTGGAGAAAGGAGTTAATATGAAATACAAGAGTTGCGTTGTGAAAGAATAGGAAGAAACGCGCGAATGAAGAAGAACACGCAAATGGGAGAAGAACAAAACGCATGAAGGGAAAACGTGAATGAAGAACACAATGCGTAGGGTTCAAAACGTGGAAGAATGAAAAACGTGAATGAAGAACACAATGCGTAGGGTTCAAAACGTGGAAGAATGAAAAACGCGAATGAAGAACACAATGCGTAGGGTTCAAAAACGTAAATAAAGAACATTTGATCATATACAGAATGTAAGAAGAAGAAAATGCAAAAAGACTTACCCGAACCAAGGCGCGAAATGTTGAAGAAGAAAGCAAAACCTTAAAAACGTGATTTGTAGTTGAGAGGCAAACTCGCACAGCAAGAGGAAGAAAAGAACATGAAATATGAACAACTAAAATGGCGAATTCATTCACTTAAGTGAAAATGAAAATTAAAAACCTAACTCAAGTCGAGCAATAAATTTAGGCACGAAAAGTGGCACGATTGACAAAAAACGCGAAAACATGAAGAAACGTGCCAGGGCCATGAAAAAGTTTAAGTGGCGAAGGAAAATGTAATGGCGCTAAAATTTTGCGCTATTACATTTTTTAGCAATTTCACTGCATGCAGGGGCGCTAAATTTTAGCGCCCTTGCATTTTCTGACTTAGCCAATTTTTGGCTTCAGGGCAGGAGCGCACTTTTTCAGTGCCACTGCATTTTTCGTAATTTGCTAAGTACGAATAGTGAAACGTCGCGAAAGATCTTGTTTCGAAGGTCTTTGCGAGGCGAACAAGGGGGAATGGTCGAATTGACTATTCGAGGCTTAGGAACGCATTTCGAGGTGGCTTGAAAATCACTTCATTATGCGTGCTTGAACTTCACGAATCCTAGGAAACGGACAAGTTTCGTAGGGGGGTTATCCGTGGAACGAGCGCTGCTAGATTCCGTGATAACAGGATGCAGTTTCGAAGAGATAAGTTCATTTCACTTAAATAACATTATATTTTAATGTTATATTACCCCTTGGCCTAGTCTATTGACTTAATGTTGTTTTAAAAAGTGGTCTTTTAAGGGTGGCGCCATCATTGAGATTATTTTATAATTATTAAGGTTGAATTAAAGCCTTAAGTTGGACGCCATTACTAAAGTGATGAATTTAATTAAAAGAAGTCAAATTGAAGCTTTGAAGGAAGGGACGCCATCTTTTGGAGGATTAGGGTTTGACTCTGAAAAGAAGGTTAGGGTTTCGAGAAGGTCAACGGAAAATTATAAAAGGAAGCCTGTGGTTCTCATTTCAATATCTTTTGTCTACAGGAATGTTATGCTGCCGGATTGGCTTGGGATTGCTTCGAGGAATGAAAGCCTCCTAGCTTGGCATTGCTTCTCGCTTGAAAGATAGCGACTAGTGGTGAGATAGTGTAGTTTGTGAGATTTGCATTGGTATTTGTGCATTGTAATCATTGTGTGGTTTGTAGATCAGCTTTATTGCATATTAGTGAGATTTCTGGAGTTGCATTTCATTCAGCAGATTGTCATTTTTATTCATATATCAGAAAATACAAAAAAGATCATTCTGGGTACTGTCTTATTCTCTCTGTCTGTAAGGGGCGACCCTTTTCCCAAAGTTATAGATTTTAATTTAAAGGCTGTGATTTTTAAAGTAAAATCGCCCCTCTTGCTGGGCCGTACCTTTTAGTTTGTCTTTGGATTTGTGCAAAAATCAATGTCAGCGTTTTAAGTCTGTTTCTTGCTGTCATCTTGGGCGCCTTCATTCTAGGAGTGTTTTGCATCTGAGATCCTGCCATTTGAGTGAGAAAGGAGAGAGTTATGAGCTAATCATTGAATTTATGAGTTGCTGGTTATATGTTTAAAAGTGCAGGTCTGTCATAACAGATTTGATAAAATCTGCATCTTCCTTATTGGATTGGTGTTAAGAGATCACTAAAGGCTATGTGGAAGATTCCTTGTTGTTGCAACAATTTTGAAGAGCTCTAATATTTGATCTTGCAGGGATTCATAATTATTGTAAGCTGGCAGTAGTACTGACAGCAATTCTTAATCCTGCTTTTTCATGAATTGTAATACTCATGCTTTACATTCTGTAATTGCTTTGTAATATCTCACATCTCCGCCCTATGGTAGCTCCTTTCCCACTCCGGGTTAGAAAGCACATTCTGGGTGTCGAGTTACTTTCAGCATGCTAGCTTATTTCCCTTAATCGCATTGTAATTCTTAGCACTCCGCCATATGGTTGCCTCAATTCCATACTGGATTGGGTAGCACATACTTGGTGTTGAGTTTTCTTTCAGTACTTGTAGTGTAGAAGATCCTCTAACCATATGCTCGCCATCATCGGCGCCATTCTTGGTTAGAGTTCCTTCCAGTTCTGTTTCTGCATTCAGATCCTCTGACCAATGCTCACACCTTGCCCACATCGGGATCCTGGTGTACATTCTGGTTAGAGTTGCTTCAGCATTGTTTTGGGTTTAGCTGCTAACCTTAACGGGTGCATTGGTTTGTAACTTGCAATTGAAAATTTGAAAAAAATTGGCTCGGAATATTGTAGAAAGTAGAAACATTCCTGCTCTTTATCTTCATGTGACATTTTCTGCTTCCTTTGTCCCTTAAGTTGATATCTGATTTTTCTGTCATATACTGACATTCAGTAACTATTTTTAATACTTCCTCAGGCTGGCTAGGTCTTAACTCTAATACCATTGTAAAATACCTCAACTAAATGTATACATAATAACAAACCCAAAAATACCCTGAAATACTACAACAATAAATGTTTTTGTATTTTTTATATTTTATTCAAATGCACATACATGCAACTTGAAATCTACCAGTTTGATACAAATTACAAATCTGAACACACTACTCTGATACATATGCAAATCTGAACACCTCTGATATTTTAGAGTCACTCTGAATCTTGATCCGTTCCTTGAGGGTTTCTATCCCCATGATGGTCTGATATCTGCTCCTTGAGGGTTTTCATCCCCAAGATGGTCGGATTGCCATGCCTGAGGGGTTTTGACTCCAAATGCCACCAGCTGTTTTGACAACATCACAAGCCTGAGAATGAAGTTGATTTTGTTTTCAAATTTCTAAGTGACTTATCTTATGCCTGCAATAGGACCAATACCTCCTATATTTGATGCTCTTCTTTTTTTCTGCATTCCTTAGTCAAGGGCAATCTGGTCCTCAATTGATCATAGTTTGAGTGACAAGTCCTTTCTTCAGTTCATGGCAATTAATTTACAAATCCATCCCTCAACCAATTGCAATCTCAAATAGGTAGTTTACCCAACCTGACTCATCCATTGGATTTCCTTATTTAATTGACCTTAACCGACTCACCTGCCTTATTTCTTGATTTAATTGACCCTAACTATTCCTAGACTGCCAGTCTACTCACTCAATGCTACTCCTGTGCTGCCAGTCTGAAGAAGTGGATCCCTCATACCAAGAATATCAAAATGGGGAGATTACATTCGAAATTGTGCTTAAGTGCCAACAATTGGATGTTAGTGACAATGCATCCACTTCAGATTCTTCAAAGCATTTGCTCTTTGCAGGAATTAATCAGTTGAATTCTTTTATATTTCTTTGTGGTCAATTCTCTTACCAGTTGAGGCATAAGTTTTAATCATCGGAAGATTAAAGTAACCAGTATTACAAAAGCACATTACTCAATTTGCTAAACTTAATTGATTTTCTAAAAGATGTCAGGGTTTTGTATTTGGGATTTTTATCTTCTAAATGTATTGTGATAGACAATGTTGTTCTAGTTGAGTTGACATTTTGAGAAGATCAAAAAAATTACAGTTTGTTTTGTGCTTGTCAGTACACTTAAAAACACGCCCTTTGTTGTATGTGATAAGCAGGTTCAATATTGCAACAGAGTTGTTGAAACAAGCAAAAGATGAAGGTGAGCTCGGACTGGCTGGAATCCTTGTTTGGATGAGATTCATGGCAACCAGGCAGCTTACATGGAACAAAAACTACAATGTGAAACCTCGGTATATTATTAGTTAATTTGCTGTTCTTTGTGGTGCATTCTCCTATCACAAGATCTTTCTCTTTATAAAGTTATTGTTGGTACTGCTTGGAACATGTTGCTTCGAGACATATTATCTTCTACAGCTATATTGCCATTAAGTTGCATGAAGCCGAAAAGCACTTGGGGGCTAGAACTTGGAATTTGAGGTTTCTGAGCTTTAGGATGAGAGATGGGTTGTATACCTGGAAAGAATACAGAATTTAAAATATAAGACTTTATAAACCCATATGACAGATGCAACTTGAGAATTATTTCTCATAGAGGCACAAAGTGTTTTAAGATATGTGATACTGTAGGTGTTTAAAGAACTCAGTCAAAATGAATACCTTTGATTTTTAGCACAACAAATTTTCTGAGGTTAGTTGGAATGAGTTTTCCACAGTCCATGAAATTGTTGCAAGCTTTTGGATTCAACTGTATGTTTTTGTGTCAACGTTTTGGATCACATTTGTTCCTCTTCCTATTGATGGATCACTGAGTGTGATCCGAAACGTCGACACAAAAACATACACAGTTGAATCCAAGTTCCAAAAGCTTGCAACAATTTTCTGAGGTTGTCATTGTCAATCACAGTCTCAAGAGGTTGACTCTAGTGGTTTCATTTGTAATTTTATATTGGGAGTGTGATTTCATTATAGAGAATATATGTTTTTAAATAAATGCATTTTTTAATTACTTTAAACAACAAATGATTTACATCAGCTGAGCATCATGATTACAAGAAGAATTTCTCTCTACATAGGCAAGGAAAGAAAGTGCATGGGCTTGTACCCCATTGGGCAAATAATTCACATCCTTCCACAAGCATCAAACTTTAGCTTGCACAATCAAGGAAATTCTTGTATAAATAATCACAACTTCCCAAAAGGAGTGGGGAGGAAATTCCTTTAAAAACAGCTTAGCATCCTCCAGGTGAGACTGATTGGTGCCAACCAAATTGTGTGCCATAGGATTTTGCATGCCTCTCAGTATCCAAGCAGTAAAAAGGGAATTGAACTTATCTTGTGAAAAACCTCAAAACCCTCTAACTGTTGTACACTTCCAGAATCTATTAGCAACTGTCATCTCCCACACAAAAAATTGCAAAAGTGTGATGTACCACCACCAGGTGGACCATTGCTAACTCAATTTTTCTGCCTATGGGTTATATGTTTGCACTTCCAAGTTTTGCTTATCTTGTTTTGATGAAATAATATAGTGCCAATAAATGCAAATAACATATGCAAAGCCAGAGGAAGGAAATATTGAAATACTTCAAATTAGGTTTATGAAATTCTTTACAATGATCAATATACTTCCTGTACAAATTAATCTTTGTATTACATCTACATTTAGCACATACCCGATGTGCCTGGTAAGAAGCTTAACGATTCTGGAAATGAATGACAGCAAACTGGAAATTATAACAGCAGCAATGTATAAACCCTTGACAGGTCGATTTATATCATAGAAGTCATTCTCCACAAGATGAAAGCTTGAAACTTATTCTAAACCCTTAGCCTCCCCATTATCAAGAGATTTCAACTCACAACACAAGGCGATTTGACACAAGCAAATCACGCCTCAGCTACATGTGACTATATAGCCTGTAGACATCTGCTTAGTACGGCCTGACAATTAATGTAATTCAGCCCAACAAAGACTAAACATCAATGATTGCAGCCAACAATAAAGGATCCTCTGATTTCAACCAAAAATCTGTTCAAAACCTGGAAATTTCTGTCAATAGATACTTTAATCTGCTCACATAAGCTTCCCATGTGCCAACGAGAAATAAAGATACAGCCAGAAGTAAATGTCACCAATGATAATGTATATTCTTTATCTTCAACAATCTTCAGATCTGCAATATATAATCTTGAAACACTCTTGAAATACTTGCAATAATCTTCACAATGAAGCTCAATACTGTAGCAACACTATTCGCATCTACTGTAGCATCTTCTGTAGCAGCCAATATATCTGGAAAATAATGCATCAGCTCTGATTTTTAATGGCTGCCAACTAAAACTTCAGGTCTGCAGTTGATAAATCTTCAAAACCCTTTCTAAAACTTCACCAATTTGCACAAACAAAGCCTCTGTATGAAGCTCTCCCGAAATGCCAAATTCAATGGATATTTCACCACCTCAAATGGCTGCAACATTGAAGAGTTATCGTTCTTCAATGGCTTGAGAGATAGAAACCCTAGGCTTCTCCTTCTCAGAGAAATTCTCATAAAAAAAAATGCTCAATCGAATGAATGCTCAATTCCCAAGGCTGAAAATATACAACTTCATGAAGAAGTCGATTTCCCTCCAAAAGCACATTTAATAATAATTAAATGTTATTACATATGCATCATTTAATATTTCACCTTTTAATGCCTTGGAATAGGCGCCCCAAATTTAATTCAATAACTGGCCCCCTTTTAATGATGTCTTGACCCTTCATTATAAAGTTAAGTTATAACTTTATAATAACACCTTTAATTATTTAAATATTATTCGAGCCAATAAAACATTAATATCTCCTTTAATATTTAATATTTCATCATACCGTCTGAAACTGGGGTCAATTCTGCAAAGCTCAATACAACCAAGTGTCTTACTAAAAATAGTAAAGGTCCCTCTCAACCAAACTTAGGCTTACTATAAATAGTAAGTATAGCAAACGAGCCCTTGGAGACACCAACGAAAGCCAAAACTAAAAATCACTGAACTCTGGAGAAGATACAAGCCTCAGCTAACCAAGACTCTACCTCAGAAGACCCTCTAATCATCTGTATTAGCCTACGAGAGTCAGTGATAGGCTAAATCATCGGCAAACATGACCATGCTGAAAAGGGGACATTACAAAAAGCATCCACAATACCCACATTTCTTGGCCATGCTTTGACGGCTTAACCTTGATGCATTACTAGCCATCCAAACACCTTGCATTTGAAGCACGTTCTTGCTTTCCAAATTACCATAAAAGAAAAATTACAATCCTATGCAATATGATGTTATGCATAGTACATTAGTAGTAGATAACTGCAAAAAAAAGGGAGGTAAAATTATTAACTCTACAAAATCCATTGAATAGATCGTGTCTGTATTCTGGAAGACTGAGAGAGGAATGGCGATCATCATCTTTACTAGGGGAGTATCTAACACTTGAGGTTGAACCATCATTTAGTTTAAGCTATCCATGACTTCATGTTTACCATCCATCGCTTTATGCGTTTGTTATTATTCTTGTCCACTTTCTTCTTCCTTTTTTGCACAATAGAAGTTGGTTGGAAAATAATTGTGATATTATTTTTTGAGGGAATATGCATTCCTATAGTGGCCTTTTCTATATTCCTTTTTTAGTTTGAACTTGCTTTTGTGCCTTGCTGAAGAGGGACACCATTAATGTTACTTCAGGGAACACTTGGACTCATAAATTGTCAAGTTCCATCAAACTGTATCAGCTTGATTTATTCTACAAAACAAAAAGAGTACTAGACCTACATTATAGCAAACCTACACTACAATTAAATTCCATTGCTATAGGGACATCTTTCCAGATTCAGGTTCAAATGTGCAGATTGATGTTTATGATCAATATACATAAATGATGAATGTAAACAAGTGGAAGAGTGCCATATTGAGATAAGTTAAAAATTCATAATAACATTCTGCTCAGTGAGTACTTCTCATGCATTCCATCCACCTAATCATCTAATTCAATTTGCAGCCATCAAAGTCAGTAAACTTCTTATCCAAATGACCAATGAGTGAGTGGATCTAGCATATGTCTTTGAATGGAGGCCATGGTCTCCTCCAATCTTAATATCCCTCAAAATTTAATCCAATACTTCAAATTTTCTGTTTATAAGAAATACCACAAATCTGCAAGGATTTTGCGTTATCATGCCTAAAGAAAAGTCACTGGGTCCAACTTTCTAACTATAAAGGAAAATGAGTGCAATCTCAAATTGGAAAACCCACTTAAGGTCTCATTCTCCATGGACCAAATGTAACAAAGTATCTGGTTGCTAAATGAAAGCTCGTTGATCTGTAGATTCATGGAAGCCCTTGGACTAAATACTCAAAGGGTTCGAGCTGAATAAAATTGGAAACCATGGGATTTGTGGAGTCACTTATGGTACCCAAAGAATATTTTGTAGATTTCTCAACAAGAAATGAGAAATATTATGATGAAATTTGTAGGACAAATTTTGTAAAAACTAAACCATATTGATAGCATGAGAGATGGGTTCTTGTTGAACCACTACTCATGAAACATGGGTCAATGAGTTTGACTTGAAACTACACGGTTGAATCCTGATAGCAATATCATATTGATAGCGCCGGAATATATAAATATATTAATGTTCATTTGGGGATCTTACAATGTATTATGCAAATGCTTATAGAGCAATGTATTCCCATACAATGTCCCCCATACTACCCTATGGGAAATTAACTTCCAACAACTAACACAAATCTAACTAAACATTTCAGTACTAACACTAAATCATTAAAGTGTTACAAAATGTGAACCTTATTTTCCAACAACCCCTCTTAAGATTTAAATTACAAAAAACACAACAAAAGAACAGAGAAATTACATGACTGATTGCAGTAGCCTATGTGGAAATCTGCGGAAGCACCTTCACCAAATTTCCTCACTCATTTAGAACACCCTAAACTATTTGTGTCCAGGCAGATGTCTTAGCTAACCACCAAATTTTCATCCCAAATACTCATACTACTTGTGTCTGAGCAAATGTTCTAGCCGGCCACCAAAGTTCTGTTGACGTGGTTTTTGAGACCGCACCAACGCAGAATAAAGTTTCCCCAACGGACGCTCTATCCTCTCTTGAACAAAGTATTCAGCATGCTAAGATTGCGAGTAAGATCATGCTTTCAACTCCAAGGTTCCTTGAGTGCGAATAGGCTCAGTTTGGCTCGATGTGATATTGCTGGTATGTCAAGGGGACTTACACAATTGTTCAACGGCTAACAACAAACAGTAGACTAAGGGCTTTGGTGTGATTCAAATAATTTGGCAGGTAAGCGCAAGTTTCCTAATTCTAACCAGAAATGTGCGGAAAGTAAAGGGTATAAGGCCTAAGAAATTTATATTCTATTCTAAATGCAGGATATGTGGGGTTTCGTTTCAATAGACTTCAACCGGATTTCACCTAGCCTCCGTCGGACAGCCTCAGTAAAATCGGTGCAATCTTCAAGGGAAATAGCAAAAGATGTTCAAATTATGAATTAACATGCATACACCATCAGAACGACGCATATAAGCATATAAATCACAACCGAAGTTAAACTCAAAATAATCTCCAGTCGACCACACAAGGCGAACTTATCATCAACAAGCCACTAGTGGTATGTGTTGATGTGATTTTTGTGACCTCACCAACCAGGTAGAACAAAGTTTCCAAATGGATCCCCTATTCTCTCTTGAACAAAGTATTCGACGTGCTAAGATTGCGAGTGAGATCACGCCTTCAACTCCAAGGTTCTTTAAATGCGAATAGGCTCAGTTTGGTTGATGTGTGTATGCTGTGTACTCACGAGGGGACTTACGTAGTTGTTCACAAGACGTGTAGTGACAACCAATGTGTGCTTTTGAAGGGGATTTTATGCGCGAATGATTTGGCATTATGATGCAAGTTTCCTAAAACTAACCAGGATTATGCAGAATTGAATGGTTGCAGAGATTTCTAAAATCTAACTTCTAATCTAAATGCAAATGGATATTACGCTCAACCTAAATGAATTTCGACAAACATTGTTTAGCCTCCTGTTGGACAGCGTCAACAAGGTAAGTGCAATCTTCAAAGGGTGAAAATGATGTTCAAATCACGATTCAATAGAGCAACTACCATCACAACGATGCATAACCACCTATGAACCTTGATTGAAGTTAAGTACTAAAAGTCCAGTTGACCACACAAGACGGACTTACCATCAGCAAGAACGTTAGTGGTATGGATAAAAGAAATTCACTTATATCAAGCATAAACATCCATATCTAACTACAAGCATGAAATTAAGTTCCTAATTGAAGTCAAAGGGAATAAGAAACCTCACGAACTATTCCAAACAAAGTTGAAATTCACCATCAATGAAAAGCTTTATTAAGAATAATCTTTTGTGACAATCTCTTACAAAATTCTCTAAGGGAGAATTCCCCTTCTTCTTCAACAATGCAAATGAAAAACTACTCTAACTTAAAAGCTTCTACTCTCTATTCTGCTTCAACAATTGCTCTCTATTCTCTGATTCTATGACTACTAGAGTACAAATGAGGGGGACTCCCCCTTATATAGCTGGCCTGTTTGAATCGACGGTCCAGATCAAATTACAACGGAGGGCTCAGATTGAGCCACCTCAGCCCTAGACGAGTTTGCCCTAAAAACCGCCAGAAGGTGGAGGAGTGGCGTCATAAATGCTCCTAAAAATAGCAGATTCCTCCTTTGACCAGTATGAGCAATTAATGCCCACTAACCTTCTAGAAGATTCTCGTCCATGACCCGGATTCCTTTGCTCTTCTCTCTGACCGCGTACGCTATGAATCTTGCCAACACTGCGTCGACCTCTTCTTCTGAAATTGATGGAGTGAGATTCAACTGATATTCCAAGATGGACACCATCTGCTCATGCTTCTCGCACGATTTTCCCCAAGTCTCGATGGAATCCTGCGTGCTCTGAATGATTGTTGAAAACGTGGAGATGTTTTCAAAATCCAACTGGGAAAATGTTCTCATCTCAGAGAAGAATGGCTGCAATCTTGCCCTTAATCCTTCTGCATCTACCTCCTCATGTGCGAGCCTTTTTGCAAATACCGACTCCAAAGTGTTGAGAATACTCTCACGAATATTCCTCATGGCCTTTCTGATCCTGGAAGACTCTATTGCTGCAGTATCAAAGAAACCCTTTCCTGTGAATGCTGCTGAATGCCATCCACGGAAGTCATATCTGTCACCAGCCTGAATTACCCCTTCGTTCACCAGAGTTTGCGTGGGAACACGCATCAAAACAGCCAGGCGTGGGATAGTATTGTCTTGGAAGATGTGGGTATCTCCCCAAGCCTGCTCAACATCATCTAATCGTGAAAGGATACCGGAAGCATTTTGGAATGCTGAGGCGAGATCCGCCATGAACTTTTCTGCCTCAATGCGGACACCATTCACCCACTTATCTCCTTCTCGCACAGCCCTCTTTACTTCTTCCAAGCCGCTGATCGGCTCACGTGGCACCTCTGGTGGAAGCTCTGCTGCTGGATTACTTTGAGCAACCGGATGTGCGAGATTTTGCACGTATTCAACCAACGCTCTGTGCTCTTTCTTCAACCTTTTATACTTTCCTTCTTTCTTTACCAGCCTATCTTTTAATGCCTGAAACGAAGTTTCAGCCTCTTCCACCACCTGTGCTCCTGAAGGGCGTCCCAACTCAACCGTGGTGATTGTGTATTTCTCTGGCATTGCATCACTCAGGTCGTGATCTTCTCTTGGGGCAGCGATGTGAAGGCTACGGGAACCTGCCTCGTTAGTTTCTATCCTTGTGTATTTTCTCGCCCTCTTCCGCTTTGGCGACTTGCTTGTCCTATTCAAGAGTGCTTCCATTTCAATTGCTAGACTGGCGTCATCATCTTGGTCCCTTCGGATTGCCTGTGTAAGCCAATTTCGTTGAATATCATAAACAATCAGAGGCTGCTCCTCAGTGGCTTCCACCTCCCGAACTTCTTCCCGAGGGGTGTTTGGTGGAGGCTCGATTATCTCGACCTCTTGATCACTTCCTTCATGTGTCCCAGCATCTTCCTCTCCGAAAGAATAATCGAAGTGGGTGTCCATGTCCGTGTCTTCCCCTTCATCCCGCTTACTAGCAGCTTCAGGATCATTCACACTCTGAGTATCCACCTCCCTTGGCATCGGCTGGTTAATTTCTCCCTCCTCTAGCTCTTCACTCTTTTTAGCTCTTTGACTAGCAAATAATGACACTTCGCGCACACTGGAAGCATGAGACACCAATTGTGTTGAGGACGTATCTTCCGATCCCTGAGGTTCTGGCTGAACGGGCTCTCTTCTTTTTGGTTCCGGACCTCGTGTGAGCTGCTTCTTCCTTTTTGCTACCACTGGTGGCTTTCCATCACCCATGAGGTCATACGTGAGAGCGACTGACCTCCTCCTCAATCTATTAACACGCTCGTCCACCCAAGCTCTCGTAAACGTCATGACTGGGATAAATAGAGTGTCCAGATCCACAATCTCCGGCTCGGCCCAATCTATAGGTGGCATAGGTGTGCTTTTCACCGCTTCAAAATCTGGATGGGTGATCCTAGTATCTTCCTCCAGTTGATCCGGCACCTTAATCACCTCACACTCCCTGATTAGCTTTAGGGGTAGCCTTGAAAACGTCCTCCTAATTTCGTCCTCGCCTGCAGCATTTGCCCAAAAGTCCTCCATGTGAGCCTTGTGCTTAAATTCTTCTCCTTATACTGTTCCAATCATCCCCTTGGGATCAAAATTCTGCCTGCTGGTATAAAGAGTCAGCTTGTAAAACTTTAGCTCATTCTCAGCCTCCTTGGCTGCTTGCAAAGTCGGGCACTCCTCGAGTGAATTTCCTAGCACAATGGGAAAATGAAGACCTCCCTTCTTCTTACGCCTTATAATCTTGTCGTAGGCCACCAACTGCCTAGACAACTCAAGTAGGATCATCCTGTTAGTGGGGTACCTCGGCAGTTTATACACATAGGAATCATACCCTGGCAGCCTCAAGTAGGTGAATTTTGGGAATTGGATGAACCAACACCCGTATTCTTCGATCAACGCCTGTGCCTCCTCGGAGATCCTCTGCTGTAGCCTTTGCTGAAGTGTTCTCGTGATGTACATGGTAAAGGCGTCATTCACTCTTTGAAAGTCACCAGTGTGAGTGAGATGTAGCTGCCTGCACGACTGGTGGATCTTAAACTGATTGTAGCCGCAGCCAATTGGCTCTTGGTACGCCAATCCCCTGTACTTGGTCATTCGAGCCAACATATAGATGACGTATGAGCTCATATAAAATGTCTTTGTTCTTCTGAGGTTCCGGAACTGCTCATCGATGTTGTCACTTATCATCTTCGCCCAGTTCACTTGCTCGTCCCCTTCGAGCACCACACTGATGTAAAAGAACATCCATGGCTCGAATATGAAAGACTGCGGGCTACCATTGATTCTGCTGAGCAACATAATGATGTCGCAATACTCTTGCTTCAGCTCCTCTGATATTATTTGCTTCGGTAGCCTAGCAGCCGGCGGCTTTGGCTTGCGCATCCATGTGGTGTTTATTCTCTTCATGCACTTCTCGAAGGTTGTGGCGTACATCTTATCCGCCTTGGCCTTGGACTTATACATCATGTTGTCTGTAGCGAGGATTCCAAATGCCTCGCCAATCGCATCTGGAGCGAGATTAGCCATGATCAAACCACCAGGAGAGGTGATAGTTCGATCCTCAGAATTATAGAAGTTGGCGCACTCAAGAATCAACTCGGGACACCGAACTGCTGGTTGGAAGCCTGCTGCATTGTACAACCCACTCTTCACAATATTCTGTGATGCCTCTGTTGGAAGGTTGCCACCTTGCCCGTACATTCGGCGTATGAACGTCTCGAGGTTGAAGGACCCGAGATTGGTGTCCGTCAAATTGCCATACTTTGAGATGATCTTTGACTCTGGGACGAAGGATTTCTTCAGACCTTGATGATCGCCTGCCTGGAGGCGTTAGCTTCGTTGTTTGCAGCCTTAGTTCCGGCCTTGCTAGTGCCAGCAGCGTCAGCCATCTGCAAAACAAAAGCGAATATTACTCCATCAACTTTTAAAAACGACAATCACGTGAGGCGGCTGGCGGCTGCAAAATAAATACACGTTAGTAGCGTTAGCATCCAACTTTGACTTCTCAAGATTAAAACTTCAACCTCCAGCAACTCGCAGCCAGAATAAATAACCTAACTTCTCACGAGAATTTTACTCTATTAACTTCAACTTCGAAAAAGCGTGCTAAGTATCAGCAAATTTTAAAATCAGCAATTTCGAATTAAAATCAGCAAGCCATCGAATTATAAACTACCAAGTCAGAAATCAATTCTTCGACAGTTATACATCAGCAACTTCGAAGAAAATAAATTCGAGAGTTTTTTAAACGTGCAAGTTTAAAATCAGCAAGCTTCGATAAATTAAAATCAGCTTTTCGAAGTTATAAAACAGCAACTTCGAAAAAGTAAACTAACACTTCGAAATTATAAAACAGCAACTTCGAAGGCATTACAAATTTAAACTTGACGTGATTCAAACATTCAGCAACTTCAAACAACTTCGAAAAATCCAAGCCCAAGCAAAAACAATAAAGCATTTCAGCATTTCAACTTTTAACTTCAAAAACAATTTCGACTTTCAGCAAAATAAAAAGCTTCAGCAACTTCGAAGACATACCTCGATAACGTGAAGAAAAAGAAAATGCTAAACCCTTTAACTTCGAAGCACCTCGCAACTTGCAATCTCGAATCTCAGCAACTCCAACAATCGAACTTTCAGCAACTTCAACAATCTCAAACTTCAGCAACTTCTTGAATTAAATCTCACAACTCAGTTTGCCAGCATAAATCTCAACTTCGAATCTTGTGAGATGATAATGAAAATCTTCGAAGTTTTATAGCAAAAGGCTGGCGCTAATTTTAGCAAATGCCTTTTATTCCCTTCATCATGACTGACGCGTATGCTAAATTTAAAAGGGAATATTCTCGTCGTCTGGCAGTTATTATGACAATTTGCTATTCGGGGAGATTCTTTCCTCGATTTAAATTTAAAATTCCCTCCCGACTGCCAGTTACCTCTAGTGATTTCGAGAAAATCATTTTTACATCGATTTGAAGTTATCTCGACTGAATTTTAAAATGGCACTTTTTAATTAATTAAAATTTTAATTTAATTGCCATTTTAATTTATTTCTTTCAACGCATTTAAAAATTTGACATCGATTGTCAAAATTGGCTAGGCATTATTTTATTTTCCGTCCATAATCAACTTCCGAAACAAATTCCCCTTGTTAAATCGTCCGAAATATTAAAATTGCATGGGTCAAAATCGAAGGGGGAATTTAATATTAGACTTAGGAATTAAATTAATTAATTAAATTTAATTTCTCCGTCTGACTAAGAGAAATTTTAATTTCTTCCTGAATGCCTTTCGATTTAGTTGTGCTGAGAAAATTTCAAGTGTCTTTGAAGTCAAAATTTTAAAATTTAATCTCCACTTGATTTTTTATTATTTCAAACGCCCCTTTTAATTTATTTCAAGATTAAACACCTTTATTATTATTTTTTTTTTTCTTTTAAACATTTTCCTCCATAAGCGCACTTCAATCTTTGTACTTTGATTTTGAATCATCTTGATCTTGGGCGTATATCATGTCTGGAGTTTTATTTCGAGCACTTCCCTTCAGGCGCACATCACATGTTAAGCATCTTGTTCCTTGGGCGCAAAAGAGTGGGTCAATGTTTAGTTTAGAGAGGGGCGCATTTAGAGTGTTGATCTTTCAATTTCGCTTTTTCAGCTTTGGGCGCAAATCATATATGGCATTTTCAATTTCAACGCCTCAGACTTTCAAAACCTCAAGGGCGCATATGATGGGTGTTGAGTTTCAGATTTAGAAAATTCCCCTTCCTAACTCAAGGCGCAAATATCCCATAGAGCATCAAGCTTTCATTTTTAACTTCTATTTGGAGTGGGGCACATTTACTGCATGGAAGCTTCAATTTCACCCATAGGCGCATTTAGATAGGTGAGCTTAGAGGCGCAAATAATACCTTGTGCTTTCAATTTCGTGATTCAAAAATTCAATCCCTCTCCAGAGCTAAGGCGCAAATGGATGATGAGCTTTTAGTTTATGCTTTGGGGCGCATTTTGTATGATCAACTTTCACCCTAGCCGTTTTCTAAGTTCCCTTTCCAGGCGCAAATTTCACATCAAGCTTTCATCTTTGAGAGGGGCGCAAATAGACCCATAAGCTTTCACTTTAACACTCCAGGCGCAAATTGAGGGGTCTCCGTTTAGTTTCTCATACTTAGAATATTTCTCAAGTCATATCTACCCAAGGGCGCATATCATGTCTTCAACTTTCAATTTTAACACTTAAACGCTTTTAACTTTCAAATCACCTTCCAAGGTTAAGCGCATATGATAGGGTGAGCTTTTAATTTTGTCTTTTGGGGCGCATTTTGGACCTTCACCTTCCAGTTTCACCCAAGGGCGCATATTGCACATGCCACTTCCAATTTTAATTTCCACGCCAATGTGTCATTTATCATCCAAGGCGCACTTAGATAGGTAAGCTTTCAGTTTTTTTATTTTCACCCTGGGCGCATTTGGGCTATCAAGCTTTCAGCTTGACCATTGGCGCATTTTACCCACCAAGGTTCCATTTTCATGACTTAGGCGTTTTCTTTATGTTTTTGCTTTGGGGGCTGGGCGCAAAAGAGAGTGTTTACTTTCAGCTTGAGGCGCATTTGTCCCATCTAGCTTCCATTTTGTCAAGGGGGGCGCATATCAATCATCCAACTTTCATTCTGATGACTCCAGGCGCAAATTGCCTATCAAGCTCTCACCTTAGACTTGGGGCGCATTTGCTACATCCTACTTTCAATTTGTCTTGAGGCGCAAATCATCATGGCCACGTCTATTTCCAACACTTAGTCAAATCTTTGCAATTTCCTAGGTAGAGGCGCTAATCACATGGTCACCTTTCAATTTTGTGCCTTGGGCGCAAATCACCCTTCATGCTTTCACTTTTGGCGCATTTGGTCTATCGAGGTTTCATTTTCAACATCAACTTGTAAGGGCGCATTTAAGGCCATCAACTTCCAGTTTTGCCAAAGGGGGGCGCATATTGCCTAGTCAACTTTCATTTTTACCACTTGGGCGCATTTCACATATTCAACTTTTAATTCCAAGAGGGGGCGCATATGAAGGGGCGTACTTCCAGTTTGGTCAAAAGGGGCGCATTTCATGGGTCCTACTTCCATTTATAATTTTGCTTTAGCCAATCTTCATCCAATCACCAAGGGCGCATATGACAGGATCTACATTCGATTCCGACACTTAGAAAAATTTCATCATTCCAACCCTCTTGACCTTGGGCGCATTTCACCCTGTCTACGCTCAATTTCCAGACTTAGAAAATTTTTCACCTCTGTTCAGCCTTCAAAGTGAGCCTTAATGCCGGAATTGAAATTTTATCCAATTTATCAAATTTTACGCCTATTGCCAGATTTGAGTTGATTTTCCGTGGTCAACCCTAACTCGCCCTGACTTTCTATTTTTAGAAAGTTCCTGAAATTTCGCGCCGCTGACTGGATTCTGACTCCCGAAAGCCCGATTTTCACTTTGCTCTGAATTTTGACTAGCTTGTTCTGTTAGCGCCTGATGTCTGTTTGTACCTGCTATTTTTAGCAACCTGCTAAAAATAGAAATTTCTCAGAAAGTCTTCAAAATTTGCGTGTTGAATGCCTGAAACATGGTGATCGTCACTGGAGGCTGCTTCTGCGTGAATGTCAGGTTCCGCCCTTGATTTTAGGAAACCCTAATCGACCTGCTAAAAATAGCAACCATCCGACTCTTCATTCTCTGTAACTCTGTTTGCTTTGAAATTTGGACAGTGGGCCCATCGCCGGTGAACTTGCCTGTGTACGCTGACGCCGAGACCAACTTTCTATTTATAGCCTGCGTCTGGAATACTTACTAAAAATAGCAGGTTTTCTGATTGCCTTCAAATTTTGCCAGCAGACTCTCGAAAGGATGCTGATCGTGATGGGTACTTCAGTTTTGACCATTTTGATCTTTGACTCCTCATTTTTAGCGCTGAAGCTCGAAACCCTAATTTTATGCATGTCGCTCAGATGAGCTCCGTTTGACGTCGTTTCAGTTGCATGATGATCAGCTTGCAGTTCTGAAGCGTCGAGCTGCTGCCCAAGTGATACCTGCTAAAAATAGAAAGCGGCCCGAAAAGTGATCAACCGGCTGTCGGGTGATCTTGCATGTCATACTGCCCGAAAAATCTTGAAAAACCCAGAAAAACCCAGAAAAATCTTCAACATGCACGTACTGGCTAAAAATAGTAAGTTTCCGAAAAGTGGTCAGCTCCATTTGCATGTTACACTGTCGCGAAGCTCTTGGAAAACCCAGAAAGAAAATGCCGACATGCGCTGAAAATGTCTGCATGCAAACCCTAATATTGGCCTCCAAAGGCCGAATGCTGAAAGTCATCATCATACTTTGCATGTCACATCACTGCGAAGGTCTCGAAAAACCCACAAGGAATCTCCGGACATGCGTTGAAAAACTCTGCGTTTAAGCCCTGAAAATTGCCTCCGAATGCAGAACTGCTAAAAATAGCAGGTTGTCAGTTTCTGCTCAAAATTTGTCAGAAGTGAATCTGAAGTGCTCGGAATACAATGAAGTCACCCAAATGTGAAAATCTTAAGAAAATCAACCCTAAACTGACACTTACTAAAAATAGAAAGATGGCAGAATTCAGTGAAAGTTCAGGGGTTGCTTGCTCAAAACATGGTAATAACCCTGTTAGGCTCAAAAGCTGACAAACCAACTCAATTTGATCTCAATATGACCTAAAAACGTGAAACCCTAATTCCAGACTTGGTCGAATCTTACGTTCAAGCTCGCTGACGGGAGCGTCCCTCGAAAAGCATAAAGCGGGAAAAGAAGCAGAACAAGAGAGAAAGACAAAAAGCAAAGCCAAAAGACCAGAACGGAGCAAAAATTTAGGGGTCCCCATTTTAGATGGGGCGATGTGTGAAAAGGTCACAACAGTATGGAATAAAGCGAAGCTATCTCAATGAAACACCACACATCAAAGTAAGCTACTTGCATGAATTTAAGCTACTTGGATACGAAAGGAAGAAGAAACCTTGCTAGCATTTCATGACAAGACGAATTCCATCATCAATGAAAAGATCTATTATCATAAAATGTGTTACACAACAATCTCCTCAAAAGTTTTCAAAAGGAAAACTTTCTTTCTTCTGCAAATTATGCAAAAAAATGCTCTACAATGCTACACTATCTAGCTCTAATGCTAATGCTCTCTCAATGTCTACTATTTCAATGTCTAATCTAATGTTTTTCAAATGAGGGGGACTCCCCCTTTATATAGCTAGCCAAGTCCCAAAAGACGGCTAGGGTTACAATCAATAGAGTGGCCAGAATCGTGCCACCTCAGCCCTAAATAATATTGCCCTAAAAACCGCCACAGAGGAGAGTGGGGTAATAAATGCGCCATAATGTCCACCATCATCCTTCTAGAAGATTCCATTTGTAGACGCGTTCACACTGTTCTCGATCTTCTTTCTTGGCGTTGTTCTTTGATTTCTTCCACTTGAGGGTCTTCATCTTCGTCACTTTGAGTTATACTAAGTCAATTTCTTGCGACCTTTTCTTCCCTCGAAGTTGAAACTTGTCTTCATCGTGCTTCCACTTCAAGTCATCGTGTTCTGGCCTCAACATTCCTCCTGCAAAACAAGCAAGGAGAGGGGTATTAGAATACTTCATGATATAAACTTAACTCACTCACCTGATCCTCACGCTCCAACTTTCAAGCGTTCATCGCCAACTTTGTGTTCAAGTTCATGCCTTAGATAAACTTCATCTTTGGGAAATTCATTTCACCTGCTGGAGCTCTGATAACCTAGATTTTATTCATTTCTAGCTTAAGTAAACTATCTTCACGGAGGACTGAAGCAAATTCACCTAGGCAGTTTCTTTCAAATCCATCGTCTGGAGAATTTCATCTTAAAAACACGTTTTCTTCACATCTGCCTTAGAAATTTTCAAGTTTCCCTTAGGAAAACTCATCAACCTGGTGCCCACTTAAAATCTTCATCCCAGAATCCTCGGCAAGCTGTGGAAGACCTTAAAATCAACTCCTCATCGACAATCTTCGATACCCAGAAGAAAATTTTCTTCGGAACGCTTCGAATCCATGGGTTCCGAACGAACGGGTTCATTTAATTTTCTTGAATTTTGAACCTTAGAAAATATTCCCTGTGAAATTTAAATCCGTTTTTCACATCTGTGAAGATTTCTTGTTGCTCTGACTTGGAAAAATTTTATATCAACCCGTGCAGCTGGCTTTCACTGACTTCATCTTTGGCGGCCCATTTGTGCTTCAAGAAAAAAAATCCATCACCTCTCCAGACTTAAGCATTTTTCTAAGGGAGAAAATATTTTGTGCCTTAGAAAATTTTTAAATCATCTCTTGGGAAAATTTTGCCTTGGAAATTTTATATCCAGCTCGATCCACTTTGCCTGTGAAAATACCAACTTCTCTTAGAAAATTTTATTCACAGAGATGCCTGGCACATTTTATTTTCTAGCCACCACTTCGCATTTCACTTCACACTTGAAAGGCAGTATTCCAACGTCTTAGAGAAAATTTTAAAAAAAATCATCTCATACATACTTCTTCACCACGCCTTAGAAAATTTTAACACCTCACATGTCTTAGGAAATTTTCTAACACCTCCTCACTTTCATCACCCCTGGCGCCTAGCATTTTATCTTCACACTTCACATGCCTAGCATCACACTTGAAGGTGAGTATTTTTCAAACGCCCAACAATATTTACCTCCCCTTTACTTCACACCTTGCATGGCGCACATCACACTTCATGGAGGATATGTTAAATTTCAACGCCTTGCACTTGTCATCTCACCCTCAACACTTTTAGGCGCATATGGCATATGCAAGAGGATACGCCTAGCAATTTTATTTTCCATCACTCACCACCTTTATACTTGAAGAGGAAAATCACGCCTTAGAAAATTTTCACACTTTATAACTTTAGGCGCCCAGCACACTTGATGGAGGAAAATTTAAAAATAACGCCCAATATTCATCACTTTTCACCATGCCTAGCAAAAATCTTCAAACACTCTCAACTTTAGGCGCATTTTGTGGATGAAGGAGGATAACGCCTAGTATTTACCAAGCATTGACCACGCCTTGAGGCATTTTCAACCACATTTCACCTTACTTACCACCACCACTTGCTTTTTACACCTCAACATGGGCGCATTTCAGCTTGGCAAGAGGATAACTCTTCGTATTCCAGTTTTTGTCTTGACTTGGGCTAGTTTGGGCGCATTTAGGAGGGTGAGGAGGACGAGTATCTTTGACTTGTTGACCCTCTTCCAACTTTGGCGCATTTTCATGTAGGTGGAGGATGAAACTTCTCAAATGTCTTCATGTGACTTTTCAGCTTCCATTTTTTTGTCTTCACTTGCATGCATTTGGGCGCATTTTGGCCCTTGAGGAGGATAAGAATCGTTGACTTCTTTGACCAGCTTATGACTTGGGCGCATTTCACCATAGGAGGAGGATGAACTTCTTACTTAGAAAAATTTTGAGCTCCAGCTTTTCCTTGAGGGCGCATTTTAGCATGTGTGGAGGATGAAACATGTTGACTCCTTTGACCTCTCCTTTTTTGGGCGCATTTTGGCCTTGCTTGTGGATGAAAAGCTTTGACCACTTTGACCATTTGCCTTTTGGGCGCATTTTGGCCTAGGAGGCGGATGAAACTTTGCCTTAGAAGATTTTTATGCTTCCATCCCACCAGCTTGGGCGCATTTTGGGGTGGCAGGAGGATAAACTCATACTTAAATTTTTTTTTTTTATGCCTCCCTACTAGCTGGGGCGCATTTCCTTATGCCTGCTGGATGAAGTTCCAGACTTAGACAAATTTTCATCATCTTTCGCCAGCTTACGTGCATGCTATTTATAGTAAGTCCTCTCAATTTTGCACTTCTGAAGCTCGGAATGGCCTGAAATTTTGAACGTAGCATCCTCATAACCCTATCAACCTGTCGACACTGCCACTTTTAGTCGCGCATATTTATAGCTGTTTTACGAAGGTGGCATATAAATAGTAAGCTCATGTTCCGATAGCTCCAAGCTCCGTCGAGGTTAAGAATTTTAATGGCTGACCCTCACCCGTGGCCCTTGCTAAATCTTGGCGTGCAAAGCCCAGTTACTATTTTTAGCATATTTCCAATTTGGCTTACTACTTAAATAGTAAATTCTCCGTCGACTTGAAATTTCACGGCGGATAGCACGAAGAGCGGCGTCCTTGATGGTTATCGGATTTTGAAGATTTTGACTTTACGGTCACCTATTTTTGAAACCGAGAGAGTGAAACCCTAACTTGCCTTTGCATTGCATTATCCGAAAAGATCTCCGTTTGTCTTCGTTCTGGCGGCATTGCGATCGGCTTCATTGAATCACGAGCTGGCGGGAGGCCGGTGCCGGGACACACTGCTAAAATAGCAAGTTCCTTGCTGAGGTAGAATCTCGGATTTTGCATGTCACACCATGTGAAGCTCTTAGAAAGGAAACCATCGGGTATCAACGACATGCAAAAGAAACCTCGACGTACGAAGCCCTAAGAAAATAGCCGCCGGAAGGAGTGAATCGAAAGTAGTGATCACCGTCATGTTATGCCATTCGCGAAGATTCCACCGAAAAACCGGAAGGAACATGGGACATGCAAAGAAAGAAACTCTGCATCGCACCACAGAATTTCCTCGGAGCTAGAATGCTAAAAATATTAAGTTATGTTTGCTCAAATTCGGCATGCAAAGGCGAGTCGATATACTCACGGAAGTGTGAATGCGATTAGCCGAATCTCAAAATGAAACTAGAATTACTTTTGTAATTTCCACACTTACCAAAAATAGTAAGTACCTTAGAATCGGATGAAAATTTGCTGAGAGCCTGCTGGAAACATGCTGACAACAATGTTAAGCTCAATTTTCAATGTATTCACCTCGTTTGACTTCAAATTGGTTGGAAAGGCTCAAAACCCTAATTTCAAACTTGGCCAAAATTTTCGCATTTTAAGCTCAACGGCGGAGGAATCCTAGAAAGTAGACCATAGAAAAGAGACAGATAGAGAGAGAGACCAAAAACCAAAGCCAAAACGACCAGAATGGAGCAAAAATTAGGGGGTCCCCATCTGAATGGGGCGATGTGTGAAAAGGTCACAACAAGTTCCTCAAATAGTCAAACACACAAAAAAAAGCATGCTAACGTATCATAACTGTTTATTCTTGAAAAGCTTCTCTTTGAAGAAGTTTTTGAACTAGGTAGAACTCCATCAAGCTACCTTGTAACACTCATAAAGGTGTAGCTCCCAAGTTGAATTCTTGAGTTCTCGGATTACCACCTTCTCAAACTTCTAAATCACAAATCTCCTGAATTATTGGACAACAATCCATAACAAGCTACATCCACAATGCTCCATCAGTTGTCTCATAATTTTTGTAAGGGTATAATTCCCAAGATCCACGGACTCCCAAACTAATTGGGCAATAATCCATGTTGAGTTTTATCTACACTAAATCCCTTCTTGTCTTCAAAAAGTAGATTTCTTAAGATGTAAATTCTTCAACACTATCAGCTTCTGGAAAAAAGAAAAAAAACAAAAACAGATGCTTCACATACAAACTACCGTCTCTAAGTGAGAAGCTAGCTTGAGATGATGAGTTTCCTCTAGCCTCTAGTGTTCACTAGCCTCTGTGACCCTATTACACAAGCCTCTGGTTTCACTAGCCTCTGTGACCCTATTACACTTTATCCATTTGATGTTTCATTTGACTCTTCAATAGCACAGGCATGTGAGATTGAAATCTGTGTCAGCTGTAATATGGATGGCATCAAGAATACAAACATTATGTGAAGTAACCATATAAAGTTTGGCCATATGCGAAAGTGAAAATTTGAGTAACTGTTTCTAGTATTCTACTAATAATACACCCTTACAATAATTTTAACTCAAATTTAAATATCTCTGCTCTTATAAACTTTGCACTTCCAAAATAAATGTGCCTTAAGACATATACTTCTCTAACTTATCATACAACACTTCCAATATGGAACAAGTGACGTTATAACTGATATCAAACCAATTCAACTAATTGTTCTCTACACCATATTGACTCACTCATAGTTGGAAAACTCGCCCCAACAAAAAACTCGCCAAGGGAAAAATTGGAGAGTTTTTGAAAACTCGGCAAAAACTCGGCAAAAAACTCGGCAAATTGAAAAATTGCTTAAATTTCATTAGAAACACATTTGTTTTGCAAAATTCACTAACAAGATGAATCCAATGAATCCATTTTATGAGTACAAAAGTGTTTTCTATTAATTTTCATTGACTTTAATGTAAATTGATTACAAAATCGCATTCTCATGCTTAATCCCGATGGCTAAAAGCTTGAAAGTTTGATACATGAAAACAGTAAAACTAGAACTAGAAGCAAATACTAAATAGTAGTTAAATACAACATGCTAGGCTTTCCTCTTCCCTAGTCTGGCAACAGCTAGGGAAGAAGGGGTGGGTCCTCTAGTCCTGCTGCGTGTGCGTGGTGGTGGTGGCGGTGGCCGTGGTGCTACTGTTGCTGGCTCCTCAACTGGCATGGAAGGCTATGTCTGTGGCTCTAGCTTAATAGCATCCATATCCTCAGGAATGTCCTCCAAACCTACATCTCTTGATGCACCCATATCCTCCATTGCCTGTCTCTTGAAGTCCAGAATCTCGTCCACGCTAAACAATGGAGGCTGCTCATCTCGCCCTGTCTAATCACTAGAAGGATCTATCTCATCTAAATCAATAGGCTCCAGTGATTTTTCTTCTACTCTCTTTGTGCGTAACTGAAGGTTGTATTGCACAAAGACTAGGTCATTAAGGCGCTTTTGTGCTAACTTGTTCCTCTTCTTTGTGTGAATGGACTCAAACAAGCTCCAATTGCGCTCACAATTGGATGCACTACAAGGCTGACATAGAATGCGGAGGGCAATTTTTTGTAGATTTGGGGTTTTTCCATCCCAGTTTTTCCACCAAACCTCGGCAAAAAGAAAAAAATATTGAAGAGTTAGAAAACAAAGTCAAAGACTCAAAAGTCAAAACACATTTTATCAAATTATAAGATTGTTGGCGTTTAAATTAGCACCTCTGGAGTGCTGATTGTAAATGTTCAGCTATTTCAAATGTTTTGCAACACTTCTTCGTTATTTAAAGAGGAGAAGTCCCTCTCTGCTGGGAGCAATGCATAAGGAAGGGAAATGTAAACTAAAGTTCCTATCTTTTTATGCTTCAGCGGTAGGACACAAGGGTGCACAAACACAATGCGCCATAGCTATGCTTTTTCTATGGTTTCTGCAGATCTTAACTACGACTATTCTAGCTTCTATCTATCCAATACCTTCAAGGTAAACAGAGCATGAGGGTAAAGGGGGTGGTGGGAATGGAGTTGGTTGGATCACAGATTTGCTATCTCGAGGAGATATGACTAGAGACTCTGAACTCGGTATAGGATAGGGTGGTACAAGCAAACACTCTTCATTAAACTAGATCGAGACACGCGCCAGGAGGAGGACTCAATCATTATGGAGCTAGGAAATGATTCTGAGAAACAACAAATTCTGATGCAGTGAGCTTGCTAAGGAGGAGGGACTCCTACCTGAAGTATAGCTTGGAAGTCAATACATTAAACAACAACGAACGATAACTGTTAATAACAAATATCCAAGGAGGAGGGACTTCTATCCGAGGAGGGAAATGAAACAAAGAGCTATTAGATACAAGACGTGGACATAACTCAAATAGATTGACCAAAATACAGAGAATTACTTATACGATATTCTCACAGCTAAGCACATCAACGAATTACAAAGGTTGGGGAAAGCAAAGGCACGAAATCATGCACAATTACAATCGACCAACGAACTCTCATCCAAGAGTGAACAAATATCCGCTTTCAAAGCTGTTGGCAACAATGGCGCAACAATTTTGCATAGCAAGTAAAAGTTAAATAAACAATGAGCCCAAGGCTCTTATTTATAGAACTCAAAGGAGTGGGCAACCCCAAAATCTCCTTGAGTTAACAATGAGTTCTTGCCAATCAATTAGCAAGATTTATTCCTAAAAAGGGGGAACAAGCAGTTAACTGGAAAGCTACTTCAGTTAACTGGAAAGCTACTTCAGTTAACTGAAAGTAAACAAAGAGTCAACTGGAAACTACTTCAGTAGACTGAAAGTAAACAAAAGGTGAACTTTAATGAAAGTATCCCTCCAAAATAGACATCCACATTTAGTTGAGATCTAGGATCCACAAATCATGGAAGCCAATTAGACATCCTTAATCAGTGGGATCTGACAATGCATGATTTAAGGGATATGGAGTTAAACTTGGAAAGAGACATCAAGTTAACTCCAACTACATTTAATGCCTTCTTGAGTTGAGTTGGAATGAGGCATCAAGTCAACTTTAAGTATCATAAATGCCAATTGGAAGGTAGGACGTCCTTCCTAGGTGTCTTTTCACACTTCACCATTTCCGGTCAACAACTCCTTGATCCATGTGTTGACTTCTTCCGTTTCCGGAT
>VDFB02131026.1:0-24711 GCA_007258455.2 Sequoia sempervirens
GGTACATGTCTGCGTACCCATAGACTCGGGGCATCCAAGGCGCTCCCATAGGTGCTAGCGCCTAGAGGAGCCGAAAAATCACTTTAAAACATTAAAAAAGGTGCAAAAAGTGAAGCTTAAACCCTAGACATTTATGATATATGACACAATATTGAAATTTTGAACTATCAATTGGCATTTATCTTTATCACTACTGTTGATCAATGGTGAAGTATCATACTATCAAATGTATTTACAATTATGTATATTTTTAATTTTTTTGCATATATATTTTATACAATCATACCTAAACGTACTATACCGAAGAAAAAAATTTGCCATTTTGATGTACCTGTACCTCGTACTTGATCCCGTACTAGAACCGACAACTTAGTTTATTTTCATCAAATGACACAAAATGAAATGCTACTACAACTACAAGTATGGGATTGGGTACTATAAATAGGAAGATGATTGAAACCAATTTGGTGACTTACTATAAATAGACGTGCTCTCCAAGAAGTATGGGTGAATACCCCAAAAGTTAGAAAACACTTCAAAGAGTGTCATTTAGATTAATATTGCCCACATAGCTCATTGCCAATGATAGAAACCATGTAACTCTGAAATTGTGTCCTCCAAGATCTTTGGAGTCCCCTTGCCTTACCAATTAGCCCACGGGAACTTGTTGACGTGGTTTTTGAGACCGCACCAACACAGAATAAAGTTTCCCAACGGATACCCTATCCTCTCTTGAACAAAGTATTCAACATGCTAAGATTGCGAGTAAGATCATGCTTTCAACTCCAAGGTTCCGAATACTTAGAATACCCTCGGTTGGTTTGATGTGAGTTGCTGTGTTCTCACGAGGGGACTTACACAATTGTTCAATAGCTAACAACAGACAGTGGATTAAGGGCTTTCATATGATTTGGATGATTTGGCAAATGAGCACAAGTTTCCTAATTCTAATCGGAAATGAACTGAATTTAAAGGGTGTAGGGATAAGGGTGTTCTAGTCTACTCTAGGGTGTGGGACATGGTGATCAATTCTCACAAGCTTCAACCAAGCTCCGTTTTGCCTCACTTCGGACAGCTTCCGCGGAACTGGTGCAATCTTCGGTGACAAGATGTTGAGATCCGCGATTTAACGTAGAACACCATCACAGCGGCGCGTACCAACATATAGGCCCTTAATGATTAGCTTCACAAAGTTCGGTTAGAGCCATGGTGAACCGCGTCGGCCCGAAACCCTTCGTTGAAACGGATGAGAACGAAGTCTTACATTCCAAATCCCGAGCACCGTTCCACAATTTGCTAAAGAATGCGTTAGCATGAAATGAAATCTACTTTATTTTAAGCTACTTCAAGATGCTACGTGAATTGGAAGGACGAAGAAGCCTCAACAACTATTCACAACAAAGAAGAATTCACCATCAATGAAAATTCTTTTATTATGAAAGCATACATGACAACCTCTTACAAAGTATCCAAAGGAAAGACTTTCCTTCCTTTTCAATCTACACTACTTTACATTCTACTCTATCAACTTCTCTCTACTCCTCTAAGCTCTGCTTCTACCTCTAAATCAATTTTTCTAATGAATTTAAATGAGGGACTCCCCTTTATATAGCTAGCCCAGTCCAAAAGACAGCTAGGGTTACAATCGGCTGGATGGCCCAGATTTTGCCACCTCAGCCCTAAACAAGATTTTCCCTAAAAACCGCCACAAAGGAGAGTGGGGTAATAAATGAGCCATAATGTCCACTATCATCCTTCTAGAAGATTCCAATCTTGAAACGTGTTCACACTGTTCTTGATCTTCCACTCTTGAACTTAAAGGGTTTTTCAGTCTTGGACTAGATCATTTCCGCCTGCCATCCATCTGACATTGGATTCTCGAGGAGAAACTCCAACACTTAGCCATTTTTCTCAACTTTCTTCCTTCATGTGAAACTTATAACTTCATCTTCCTCTGAAGGTTGTAATATCATTGTGCTTCACCACTTCAAGTCATTTGTTAACCGCGGCCTCCGCGCTCATCACGCAAAACAAACGGAGAGCGTAGAACACTTCATAATGTAAAACAACTTTCACTTTTGATTTTCATGCTTTGATCTCAAAGCGTTCGCCAGCCCAGCAGGTGTTCAGTTCATGCCTTAGACAAAACTTCATCTTTAGAAATTCAAATTTCACTACACCGGGAGATTTCCGATACTCGATTTAGTTCAGCTTCGGCTCACCCGGAAGACTATCCTCACGAAGGATTTAAGCAAATTCACCTAGGCAGTTCATTTCAAATTCATCGTCCGGAGGATCTTACCTTGAGAACACATTTTCTTCCTTGCCTTAGAAATTTTTTCAAATTTTCCCTTAGGAGAACTCACCAATCCTGTGCCCATTTAAAATCTTCATCCCAGAATCCTCGACAAGCCGTGGAAGACCTTAAAATCCATCCCTCATTGATAATCTTCGATACCCAGAAGAAAATTTCCTTCAGAACGCGTCGAATCCATGGGTACCCAACAAACAGGTTCATTAATTTTTTTTTTTTTTTTGAATTTTGAACCTTAGAAAATTATTTCCCTGTGAAATTTAAATTCGTTCTTTGCATCTGTGAAGATTTCCTGTTGCTCTGACTTGAGAAAATTTTTATCGACCCTGCGGAGCTGGCATCCACTGACTTCACTTCCGGCAACTTCACTCGGACTTCAGGGAAATTCATCACTTCATCAGACTTAGGCGTTTTTCCCAAGGAAGAAAATATTTGCCTTAGAAAAATTTGAATCACTTAGCATTTTTGAAATTTTTGCCTTAGAAAATTTTTACTCAACTCGATCAACTTTGCCCGTGAAAATATCAACTTCACTTAGAAAATTTTTCAAGAAAGCACATCATGGAAAATTCCAACGCCCTCATATTATTTTTACACATCCTACTCCTCTTAGGCGCATTTCATATGTCATAGAGAACATTTTAAAACCAACGCCTAGCAATATTTAGTCACCACCTTGAGCGCATATTCAACTTGAAGGAGGATAAAACCACGCCTAGGAAATATTTTCAACACCCCTTTAGCATTCACCACCCCTGGCGCATTTAATACTTGAAGAGGGACATTCAACACGCCTCAATCACTTCCAAGCTTGTATGGCGCATTTAGAGGTTGAGGAGAATAAAACTTTTTCCAACGCCTTCCCTTGTTGACTTGTTGACTTCAAATGTGGGCGCATTTTGCATGATGAGAAGGATAACTTTACCACGCCCCAGCTAGTGACCTTTCAGCCTCTTATTTTTGTCCTCACATGGCATGATTTGGGCGCATTTGAGCATAAGAGGAGGACGAATTCGTTTGACCAATTTGACCTCTTTCAAACTTGGCGCATTTTGCCCCTACTGCAGGATGGGCGCATTTTGAGGGGTGAGGAGGATATCCTCAACACTTAGAAAAATTTCCAACTTCCCCTCTTCAAGGTGGGCGCATTTTGGCCTAGTAGCAGGATGAGACTCTTTGACTTTTCCTTGACTTTCTTGTGAGTGGGCGCATTTTACTAGTGGAGGAGGATATTTTTAACTTAGAAATTTTTTATGCTTCAAGGCCAAGATGGGCGCATTTTACCCCTGGAGGTGGATGAGATTTATACTTAGAATTTTTTTTTTTTTCATGCTTCCACCTCACCAACTTGGGCGCATTTTGAGGTGGCAGGAGGATGAACTCATTTCATAGAATATTTTTGATCATCTTGAAGGCAAGCATGGCGCATTTGGAGGTGTTTGCTGGATGAAACTCAGACTTAAACATTTTTACCTTCTTCTGTTAGCTTATCCATGCCCTGCTATTTATAGTAAGCCTCTTAGTTCTTACACCTCAGAAGCTCGGATTGATTTGCAATTTCGAACACTAGATCCTTATGACTCCACAGTTCTGCTGACACCGCCATTTCGGGTTGACTTACTAAAAATAGCATATTTCTGGAGGTGCTTTGCTATTTATAGCAACTGCCTGCTTCTGGTACCTCCACAGCTCCGATTTGAATGAAATTTGAATGAGGCGCTCCTCACCACGTGACCTGGCTGCTGACACCAACGTATGCACTCAATTTACTATTTTTAGCCAGTTTCCAAATCGACTTACTATAAATAGTAAGTGCTCCGTTTGCCCTGAAATTTTACCAGCAGATAGCCTGAAGAATGCTGATCGCGGTGGTTTACACCGGTTTTCGGAAATTCTGCCTTTTACGCCTCTTTTTGGGTCTCGAAGCTGGAAACCCTAATTCGCTCTGCATTCATACCAAATGAACTCTGTTTGCTCTCGTTTCGTGGCACTGCGATCAGCTTGTGGTTCTAAACTGCTGGGAAGCGGCTGCTTGGACACACCTGCTAAAAATAGAAAGTTCCTTACTGTGTGAGAATCCTCATTTGCATGTCACACCATCGCGTAGGTCTCGAAAAACCCATCAGGAATCACTCGACATGCAAAATAAACCCTGACATGCAAACCCTAAAAATAGCCCCGGAAGGCTGAATTCTGAAAGTGGTCGCCTCGTCTTGCATGTTACACCATTGCGAAGGTCTTGAAAAACCCAGAAGGAATATGCCAACATGCAAAGGAAAACTCTGCATCTGACCCCTGAAATTTGTCCCGGAAGCTGAACTGCTAAAAATAGTAAGTTGTCTGTTTTCGCTCAAATTTTGCATACGAGTAGTCTGATGCGCTCTGAATGCTGTGTGACTGTTGGAATCTCCAAAAATGCTGACGAACTGACCTGAATTATGCACCTACTAAAAATAGTAAGTATCTCAGAATCTGATGAAAATCTGCTGAGAGCCTGCTGGAAACACACTGACACCAATGTTAAGCTCAATTTTCAATTCGCTTGCTTTATTCGACCCCAAATTGGCTGAAAAAGTTCAAAACTCTAATTTTCAGACTTGGCCAAATCTTCATGTTTTAAGCTCGAAGGCGGAGAAATCCCGGAAAGATAGACATCAGAAAGAGAGAGAGAAACCAAAGCCAAAAGACCGAAATGGAGCAAAAATTAGGGGTCCCCATTTTGAATGGGGCGATGTGTGAAAAGGTCACAACAGAACTTAGGAAATAGGCTAACGGTCTTCAAATTGATTAGGCCTGAGAAGGGGATATTACATTTCATTCATTTGAGCAATTCTCAACACATTACAAGGCATCATAAAAATGCAAACTTTAACCAGTACAAGAACAAAAATCATTTCGCAAGCACTCACAAGTGTTTACTCACAAGGATGAATTAACAACGTACTAGAGTAAATGAGAATATAATTTGGAACATATACATGAAATATTCACGAACGCATAATGTGCATAGAATAATAGTACTTCATTCATTAATGCAATAGATACAAAATACAATCATCCATGCTATGTCAACATATGTCGTGTCATAACATAACATGTCCCTGACTACAATGAAACAAACATATATATAGTTGCTGATGGTGGTTGAGAACACCAACGGTCGCAACTACTCGTTACAACTAATCCCATTGGTCCAGGATTTGATTCGTGACAAATTCATACCATAAAATATTTTGTTGCATACAATATAGTTTTATTTAATTACATTAGATGGCCGACTAACAACATGAATGCTCTCGGCCAACATCATCCCCCCACAAAATATTATCATCTTCCAGATGACAAAAAACCAAAATGTGGACTACAAATAAAAATGTTTATTGAGGAGGGTGAGAGGGTGCCCTTGGATGTATTGATGACATAAGGGTGGTGGTCGCCGATTGTTGTTGTTGAGAACGCTTAAGTTTCTAGTTGGCGTTTAGTTGCCTCTCCCGTGCTATCTTCACCATCTGTACTACCTCTGAAAGTTTGGCCTTTGTCCTCTCGAGCTCTTGACTCCTTCCCTCCAACTCCTTGTCTTTCTCCTTTAGTTGGCTCCCCCTCTCGACTATAAGTCTCGTTGTCTCAGCCAATTGTGCATCTCGTTCTGCCAACAGTCTCTCCTTCTCACCCAACTGCACATGATGTTCCACCAGCGCTCTCTCCTTCTCAGCCAATGTCTGCTTGAGAGCTGTAACTCTCGTATGCTCGGCGGTAGTCACCTGAGCTAGCTGCTCCTGTGACTTGCGGATTTGATCCATCAACTCCACTCTGCTACTCTCCGCTTGTGCTGAAGCTCTATCTCTCGCCTCAATAGCTTCCTCTATGGCAAGTGTCTGGTGGAGCCATCGAAGGAAGACATCTCTGTAACACTTCTCCATCTTGTGGAGTGCTGTAAGTACTCTCTCGTGTCTCCCGACTATAGTAGGTCGGGTTGGCTGCCGAGCAACCAACATCTCCCCAGTCTACACCACTGGCCATCCTCTTGAAATAAAGCACTGAAGGAATTCGCTCTCGCACTAATGCCACATAAAAGCCAAGATACTCTTAGCCTCTTGCACCACTAGAGGATCTAGCCCTGTAACCAACTGTTGCCCTATCTCTCCTACCTCGCACATGAACAGAGCCATCCCCTGTAGCTCACTTAGATATCTTTGCATCATGCCAAGGGGGTCATGAGGGTTTGGCTAGCTAATGTGAAAGAGTCCCTCCGACTCGTCCTCACTTGACTCTACCTCCCCTGGCCCTCTGGGATGTGCCTATCTCTGTGTTGGCAGTGATGGTGAAGGTGCTGTGCAGCCCCGTCGTGAGACTTGCCGAGCTAGCTGTGAAGCTACTTGTGAAGGTGGCCGAACTGTTTGTGCAATTGGCTGAGAGGTTGGTTGGGCTGACTGTGAGGTTAACTGTGGAGGTGGCTGGGCTAGCCTTAAGATGAGTTGAGCGAACTGTGGAGTAGGTTGTGTACTCGTACTTGGTTATGTACACAGGCCATTAAGGGAACCTGTCTCGTCCTCCGAGCAACTCTCAAGATCAAGTATTCCTTCATCGTTCGGCTCCATAGCCTTCCTTCGTTCGTATCTGACTCTCCCTCATCGGATTTTGATCCAGAGGTAGCTCTGATACCATATGTAACAACCTATCCGGTCTACAGTTTGAAAATTCAACTATCAACTAACTTTCAGTTGAAGTGCAATTGACTTGTTTTCAACTTGGGTTTCCAAACTGAGTTCAACTAAATCAATTGAAACTCCAACTAACTTCTAAGTTTATAGTTTCAGCTGAAGTGAAACATCTAACTGTTTCCTCCAACTGATTCATGGAAGAACAATAACTAAATAATTGTCAAACTAGGGTTTTCCTTTGCAGTTAGACAGAAAAGAAAATTAATTCTGATGCCGTTACATCATACCATTCATTAACTAACATATAATTTCCATTTTCAGCTGAAAGGGAAAACTTTTAACTATAAATGTATATCAAAAAATTACAGAAGGATAATAACTACTTCTCTTGCTTCTAGAAAGTAACAGACAAATTCTGCAGTTATGAAACAAAATAACAGCTGCTACTCTATGGAAATTAACTGCCAAACTTCATCCGACAATTCTCACTAACTATTCCATCTAGGGTTTCATCAAGCATAAAATAACGAATTGAAGAGTAATTGCTAGGCATCATTAACTAACTTTCATTCATACGAAGTAAAGAAATTAACTGTCTATCTTTTCCATACAAACTAGCTTTGAGCAAAACATTAATTACATAATAGTAAATGTATCAATAAAGTACTCAAATGAACATTTATTTGTACCTGAATTAGCGGAAGAAAGTAGCCCATTATGCAGACATCATTAAGCTAAAATGTTGATCATCATTACTTGAAGAAAGAGTAATATCATCAAGGGCTTTACCGCCCAACCAAGATCAACTGGTCCCTCGAGTTTCTTCAACTGAAGAACCCAACCCTTCATGAGGGTAATCAACATGGATCAAATTATCATCATGCCTCTGAGCCTGGTGTCAAGGACCTATACCTCCTGATCCACCTTACTAAGGGTATCTCCCAACTAGAAAGGTCACTCTGATCAGTGGTATATCTGGTACTTGATAGCTGATAGATGCTGAATCTAGCATTGTACCTTGGCCAAGGATTTTAATATTACTGGCACTCCTGTGCCGATGTCTCTGGCACTCCTGTGCCATCAGCACTCTCACCCTTGCTCGACATGATAATACTTATATCAAAGTCTAATTTTACATTAGCAAGTTTGTTTATCAATTCCTTTTAGTTCGAGATTATATCTTAACCATAGGATTTATATTACCAGAACTTGGTTTGAAATTATATCTTGTTTCAAAATTTATATTATCTTAACATGGTCCCCAATAGCCTTTCATCATATTTAAGGGTAAGCTGATTCCTTGTTGTTCATACAAAGAGATATACTCAACTCTTAACTTAACCCTTCTAAGTAATAATAAACTGCTACTCTCAAGTTAATGAGGAGAGATTAAGGAGTCTTATTCCTTCATTTATATTAATTCATATTTCCAAGATTGATCTTGCTCAAAACTTAAGCATAATCTTTCTCATAACACGGAAGATCACCTTGACTATTCTCTGCTCAAATTATTCGCAGTACAAGGTCTAATTCACATTGACAGGTCTGATTAATATCTCCTCTAGTTCAGGGTTATGTCTAAACCCCAAAGTTTATGCAAAAGAAGAGAGTGATTGATACAACAATGGGGATTTCAAGACTCTCATTTATAAATATTCCCAAGTAGTCTCAATTGAACAAAGATATGCACCTGTTTAGCTTCTAATTCAGGGAAAAGGAATTCGACTTATCTATACCTATTAAGATCTTTGGAAAAAAATTACCAAATGAATCAACAGGACCTAGATACAAATTTAATTCAGCGTATGGCCTTATAATTCTAACAGGAATGATCTAGTTGAAAATTCTACTAATGACCAAGTTCAGTGTTAAGAAGAAAGAATATAGAATCTCATCTTAGATAAATCGAGAATAGAGATGAGGAGACTGGAAAGGTTCGACCAGAATTTCCCAAAAGAATACATAAGCATAAATCTTCTTTCAACAAGGATGAACACTTTAACTATTCTCCGTGCTAGTTGTTCTCAGTTTGATTTAACTCTTCCATAGTCAACAATAATGACAACTTTTGCTCAGATTTGAAATCTATGAAGATTGCATAAGCTACAGATATTAAGAAAAGATATTGGAAATCACTCCACTCGAAAGACTAAGAATATTTATAAGAAAAGGAAGTGATAGAGCCCTGGCTCGGGTTTCAAAATATAACAGAGCTAGTACTAAATTGAAAGTAGCTCAACCATAATGTTTATCAGAAAATGGATCACATTACTTGCATGGCAATTTGACTGAAGTTTGACAATACTTTGAGACTCTCCACCCCCTGATGCTAACTGCTTTGGAACCTAGAGCAACCTCTTTGACAGAAGGTAACGAGAACAATGACCTTCAAACAAAGTGAAAAATATAAGCAAGAATGCTCGGCTTGAGCTGCAACACAATACTTGATCCGGTAGCACGTTCTCTCCATCTGAGCAAGGATGCTCCCTAAAATTTATACGATGATTAAAAGAGAAACGAATGTTTGGTGTGGCTGAGAGTGGTAGGGTTTTTAGTGAATGCCGACATGGACAAATGAAAGACTGAACGAGATTGTGCGTGAATGGAAGAAGAATCCCCAACAAATATTCGATTTCTAGCAGAGCCCGAGAGTCAAAGAGAGAGAGAGAGAGCTCTCGAAGAATGCTAGAATGACAATTAAAAAGAACCTCTTCACATCCTGAGTCCCTTGGTCTTCCCTCTAACGCACGATTGCAAGCGTTATCTTCTTGAACGTTCTCGAGAGGGAGAGAAAGCACGGTGGCGAAAACTATCACCCTCCACTACACCGGCGCCAAAAAAATAAACTTTTTCATTTAAATTATATTTTCACCCAATAGTTTAGGAAATTGCCATTTAATTTAACTTTAGATTTTTAATCCCCACTTTTGTTTTATATCAAGATTGACGGAAAATAATTATAGTTACCTTGTTTAATTATTATTTTATAACTATTGCAAATGTATATAAATATACTAAGAATTGGTTCGCTCAACCAACAAGAGTATATTATTAATAATTATTTTAAATTATATCTATTATTTTAATCAACTATCTAATCAACATTTGAAATCTCCTTTAAAGGTGATTATTTATTTATATTTTAATTGACTTTCTTAATCAATAATTATTTTAATTTACTTATGGCCAAGGTCATGACGTCGACACAACTGTTTTACACCGACTTGTTGTGACCTTTTTCACACCTCGCCCCATTGCAAATGGGGACCCCCTAATTTTGGCTTTGCTTTTGGTTTGATGTTGGTTTGTTTTTGCTGTTGTCTCTCTCTCATTCTGTCTATCTTTCCGAGACGTTCCCATCATTGAGCTTAAACGTAAGATTTGGCCAAGTCTGAAATTAGGGTTTTGAACTTCCTTATTAATCTATGGTCAAGCAAGATGAATAAATTGAAAACAGAGCTTAACATTGTTGTCAGTATGCTTCCAGCAGGCTCTCAGCAAATTTTCATCAGATTCTGAGGTACTTACTATTTTTAGTAAGTGTGAAATTGCGAGCAATCCTTCAGCATTTTTGAGATTCCGACAGTCACATCGCATTCAGAGCACATCAAGTTACTCGCGTGCAAAATTTGAGCTGAAACAGGCAACTTTCTATTTTTAGCAATCCAGCTTTCGGGACAAATTTCAAGGCTTAAACAAAGAATTTTTCAACGCATGTCTACATATTCCTTCTGGGTTTTTCGAGACCTTCGCAACGGTATAACATGCAAAGTGAGACGACAACTTTCAAAATTCAGTCTTCCGAGGCTATTTTTAGGGTTTGCATGCTAGGGTTTCTTTTGCATGTCGAATGATTCTTTATGGGTTTTTCGAGACCTACGCAATGGTGTGACATGCAAATGGAGATACTCGCTCAGTAAAGAACTTGCTATTTTTAGCAGGTGTGTCCCGGCAGCCGCTTCCCAGCAGTTCAGAATCATGAGCTGATCGCAGTGCCACAGAAATGAAGAGAAACATAGATCATTTGATATACATGCAGAGCGAATTAGGGTTTCCAGCTTCGGGACCCAAAAAGAGGCGTAAAAAGGCAGAATTTTCGAAAACTGGTGTAAACCACCGCGATCAGCGTCCTTCAGGCTTTCTGCTGGTGAAATTTCAAGTCAAACGGAGCACTTACTATTTATAGTAAGTCAATTTGGAAACTGGCTAAAAATAGCAAGTCAGCTGCATGCGTTGATGTTGACAGTAAGGTCACGTGGTGAGGAGCGCCTCATCCAAATTTCAAGTCGATCGGAGCAATGGAGCTATCAGAAACAAGAAGTTACTATTTATAGTAAACCACCTTCGAAAATGGGCTAAAAATAGCAGGGTGACTAAAAATGGCAGTGTTGACAAAACAACGAGGTCATAAGGATGCAGGGTGCAAAATTTCAAGTCGTTTTGAGCATCAGAGGTGCAAAATTGAGAGGATTTACTATAAATAGCAGGGCATGGAATACTGGCGAAAACGATGAAAAAGTTCTAAGTTTGGAACTTCATCCAGTAGACAGGGCAAAATGCGCCCAAGGGAATAAGAAGGCATGGAAATTTTTTGAGAATGAAGCTCGTCCTTCATCAGGGTCTAAATGCGCCCAGCTTGAAGAAGGAAAAAGTTGAAATTTTTTCTAAGTCTGAATATCCTCCACCACCTTCAAAATGCGCCCAAATTGCAAGTTCATCCTTCTCAGGGGGTAAAATGCGCCCAAGTTGTGAGTGGTCAAAGCAAAGTCAACGATTTTCATCCTCTTCCCTAGGCAAAATGCGCCCAAATACATGCATGTCAAGACAAAAACGGGAGGTGAAGAGTCACTCAAGGGCGTTGTTATCCACCAGCTAGGTCTAAATGCGCCTAAGAAAGAAATGAGTCAACAAGTCAACATTCTTATCCTTCAGCTACATAAAAATGCGCTCAAGTTAGAAGAGGGTCAAAAGGTCAAAGGAATTCGTCCCCCTCAAGGGGTGAAATGCGCCCAAACAAGTTCATGTGAAGACGATGAACCCTTGGAAGTTAGAACGTGAAAATCCGGGTGAGTAAGTTGAATTTATATTATGAAATGCTTTAATTATCTTCTCCTTGCTTGTTTTTGCAGGAAGAACGTCGAGACCAAGAGCACGATGACGTGAAGTGGTAAAGCACGATGATATTACAACCTTCGGAAGAAGATAAAGTTTTGAGTTTCACATGAAAGAAGAAAAAGTTGCAAGAAATTGGCTAAGTGTTAGCTCAAGTGACAAAGAAGTTGAAGAGCAACGTCAAGAAAGAAGATCAAGGACAGTGTGAACGCGTCTACAAGCGGAATCTTCTAGAAGACTGATTGTGGGCATTTATTGCCTTTGCTATTTTTGGGAGTGAGTGGGAATCTTTGATTCATTTAATGTACCACTCCCAATTCTGGCGGTTTTTAGGGTTAGGGCTAAGGTGGCACGATTCTGGCCACTCTATTGATTGTAACCCTAGCCATCTTCTGGGACTTGGCTAGCTATATAAAGGGGGAGTCCCCCTCATTTGTAACTCAGTAGACAGTAGAGAAGATTAGAATAGACATAGAGTAGAGGGACAACTTAGAAGTAGCTTAGTATAGATTGGTAGTGTAGTTTGAAGAAGAGGGAAAGTTTTCCCTTTGAAAACTTTGTAAGAAATTGTTGTGAACACTCTCTCAATAAAAGAGTTTTTCATTGATGGTGAATTTCGTCTTTGTTGTGAGTAGCTAGCAAGGTTTCTTCGTCCTTCGGATTCAAATGGTAGCATATTTCTAAGTAGTATAATTTTCATTCCACGCAAGTAGATGTTAGCTGTGGAATGTGGTGTTTGATCTAAGCAACTTCGTCTATCCATACCACTAGTGTATTTGCTGATGGTGAATGCGCCTTGTGTGGTCAACTGGAAACGTTTGGGCCTAACTTCAATCACAGTTTGAATGGTGGTATGTGTCGTTGTGATGGTATCTTCATGTCAAGTGGTGGTTTGAACATCTTTAGTCATCTCCCTTGAAGATTGCACCGACTTCGTGGAAGCAGTCCGATGCAAGTGCGAAGTCCGGTTGAAGTTTGCTGAAGTTGAGCTCCGTATCCCACGCCTTAGAATAGATTTAGACTCTCTCAACCTTCCCCCATTTCAATTCAGTACTTTCTGGTTAGAATAGGAAACCCACGCTTCATAGACAAATCTTTCGAGCAGTTGAATTCCTTTCTCCGCTGCCGAACAATTCCGTAAGTCCCCTTGAAATACTAGCAAATCACATCGAGCCAAACTGAGCCTATTCGCACTGAAAGAACCTTGGAGTTGAACGCACGAACTTTCTTGCAATCTTAGCGTGCAGAATACTTTGATCAAGAGAGAATAGGGAAGCGGTTGGCAACTTTATTCTGCGTTGGTGCGGTCACGAAAAACACATCAACACGACTCAAGATTGATGATAAAATTGATCCATTGCTAACCACGTCCTCTCCCTGATGATATTTCCATTTCTCTCGTGGCGTCAACAATCCTGCATCCATTGACTAGGATTAGGGTTAGATTGTTTTCCACGGCTAAATTATATGCATTTCTTTTTAATCTCATGATCTCATTCAACTTCACGTAAACAATAAATTCACTTGCAAAATAAAGAGTTTGTTAACATTACAGTTATGATAAAAGAACGACTATTGCATTCTCAGTGTCATAACCACATGAAAGCAGTTATTTGCAACTAACATTGCATTCAAAATACATAACCAAACATATAGTCTCAATGTGAGGGATGTAACATTGAGGGCCAGAGAGTTGGCTTCCCTAGACACTTCAACGTTTCTTTTTGTAGTACGTTCACTCACAAGCCTTCGTCAACAATGGTGTTGGAGAGTTTCCTCCCCATGATTTCCATTTGTACGATGGCAGGCTTCCTCCCGACGTTTACTGCAAGTAGCATTGGGTCCATGATCTCTCCTTCCGGCTATGTTGTACTCTCGGTTGGACCTTCCTAACAATTTTTGTTGTCTTTGACAACATTGGTGAGTGCTACTCTCAATTGGGGCATCATCTACAAAAGGTTTGTTACCTTGATGGGTACGGTTGTGTGCAGCACCTGTCATACTATGTTCTTCGATTCCAACTACATCAACGTACTAGTTACTTTGTTGGAGGTTCTTTGTTCCTTGGCCATTGCTTCTTCCACTTCTACTTTAGCCTCTCAGAGTCTTTCTTTCTCCGTACGAGGGTTTGGATACATAGATTTCTTTGTCTGTGCTTTGGTGATTGCCAAATCCTCCTTGTCGTCCACCTCTAGCATATTTATACCTTTTTGCTTCGGGCAGTCGGTATCTTCGTGATTGCCCGGTCCACACCACTTATAGAGTCTTCCTCCCGTACTTTGATTATTTTGGCATTCCTTGGCGAACTAATCCCATTCATTGCACTTCCAACACTGTATCATAGGTCTTCCTTTGCTGTTGTACTATATTTTGCTTCTCAGACCATTGTTATTGTCTCTTCTATTGTTTTGGTAACCTCTAGGGGATGCATTGTTATTTTTCTGGGGCTTCAATGGTGTGGTTGGAGAGGTTGACTGTTCCCCTTGTGTGAAGAATACTTGCGTACTTCTTGTCTTCATATTGTATGGGCATGTTGCTTGAATATTTTGTAAACTTGTGAGGTTTAGCAAAATGGTGGTTTCAGCCACAGTGTGTGAGTTAAAACTCTCCTAATTAAGGGAAGGCTCCCCCTTTCCTACTAACTAAAACAAATATGGGTAGAACAATAATCTTTCCTCTTGTTTCAGGAAAGATTAAATCCTTTTCTCTTTTCAGAAAAGTGACATTAACTTTTAAATAAACTTTTACAGCAGCTTGCAATAAAATCAAGAGAAAGGAAATGAAGTTTCCTGAAAGCTCAAAGACTTCTGTCACTTCCTTCGGGACGGGAAAACAATTTCAAGCACAAAGTCTTGAAAATCTGAGATCCTATCTACCCTTTTGAAAGATAATTCTAATGATAATATACAACATAAGACAGCACAAAGTTTGCAAGTATGATGTATCTATTAACTACTACAAATGGGAATTATTATGAGCACAAAGTGTAATGTCCCCGTTTTAGCTGACATTGTTTGTTGAGGAGTGAGCCTATCATTCTGATCCTCGTAGGCTGACAGTAGTGTGTAGAGGATCATCTGAGGCAGTTACTCGGTGTTCAGGAGCATCATTCTTCCGGTTGATTCAGGTTGGGCCTTCGCAGACTCTTTCAGAGTGGTTTTTCAGATACTTTCTATTTTTAGAAAGTCGGGCAGGCGGAAGCTGCTATTTTGGGCAGGGCACCTGGTTCAGCTAATTAGCTCAAAGTCGACCCAGTTCATCAGTTGTTGGTCAGATGGAGAAATAACGGAGCATTTAATGATTATTAAATATTTTGATATTTTGACTTTATGTTATAAAGTCACTTTATTAATATATTTAAATAGTAATAATTAATGGCCTATTATAAAGTATTTTTAATACTTTATAATAAAGTGAAATATTAATGGGAATGAATAATTATTTATTCATTAAGTGGGAGCGCCATTTTATTTAATTTTTTTCTCCTAAGTCAAAAGGGCGAATTTAATCATTATTTAAATGATTATTAAAAGAGAGCTTGGGTCGAATTTTTGAAAGAGGCATATATATTGACTGCCAAGACAAATCGAACTCTTATGTCTTGATTATTCAATTTGTCTTCTTTTTGCTCTGAGCATTGAAGTTTGCAAAACCTAGGGTTTCAGCAGACGATTGATTTTGAAGAACGATACCTCTTCAAGATCTGGCATATTGAGGCTGTGCAATACCAGTTGAAGATTGTCTACTTGGTGACTTCACACAGAAGTTGCAATTGAACATATTGGATCGATTTCAGAAAGGATCTACAGAGTTTCTTCATCAGTTAACTGGGGCGACCTATCAGAGATTGTCTTCACAGAGATCTGGCATCTTATTCATTGGGGCCGTACTATATTTATTATTGCTGCTGGTACAGGTCGTACTACTACTGAAAGGCCGTACTTTTTCATTGCAAGTGAAACGCCTTTAGTTCTCAGCTTCTGTCAGTGGGATCTAGTGCGCCTGGGGTTTCTGGAGATTCCTCACCGTTCTGAGCTTGGGAATCTGTGTTCTGGAGTTGGCCGTACCATCATCTTTCTTTCCTCCAGGCGGCTGCAACAACAATCAGGTTTTCTTGAAAAATAAAGTTATTTCCTCTCTTATGTTCGATTTAATGCATTGTATATGCTCTGGATCATAAATAAATGTATTCGCCTTCTTTAGAGAGCAATATTGATGCGTAGTTGTCATTCATTTATTTTTTATGAATTTTTTAAAGCCTTCTAGAGCAAAATCGTAGTTTACTGTTTATTGTCAAAAACCTCAAAAACACAAAAAAATACAAAACGATCGAAAATTAGAATTTGCAGTCAGGGTTTTGGGTTGAGAGACACCTGGTCTCTTACACAAAGACTTGCAATTCTTCTTGGTTTCTAAATTCAAATTATGAATTCAACCTTCAACATTCACAGCACAAAGTCTACAAATATTTCAATTGAAGCTCTCCTTAGCAATCTTCCACAATCTCCAAATAATCACAAAGTAATGCTCCAAAATGACATAAGAACACAATGGGTGCAAAGTAGGACTTCAACACAAATTTTGAAATTTCCAACTCTTTGATATTACTTGAAAGATAACAACTTATAACTATAAAGTTGAAAGTCTTTATGAGTACAAAATTGTACAGAATTTTCTTGCTTGCCAAAAAGATAAAAATTACAAAGGACCCCCTCAAGTATTTATAGGAGAGAGGCTATGAGAAAAAGGTGGGAGAATCCCAACTAACTTGAGAAATTCTCTCAACCACCAACTACTTGCAATTGACTTATTCCAAATTACAATCCTAATTTATCTTTACTTGTAATTTGATTACATGTAATTACAATCTTCAATAATGCGAGTAGCATGGCTACTTGCCATTACAATTTCTGACTTTACATGTAATTTGTCAAAACAAAATTACAAATGCATAATTGAAATTATTCTAAGTGTCCAAGACACGACTCTAACTACATCATCCTTCATCTGCGATGATCTTCATGCTGCTTCAGGATTTTAGAACATGAAGTATTCAGGATTGGTGAAGACATCTCGAACTTGGAAAGGGAATTTGCATTCTTAATGATCTTTGTGTCCTTGGCGAACTTCAACCTTATCACAGGCTTGGACTAGTACCATTTCTTTAGGAAGGAAGTTCTTCTCTTCATTGCGTTCTTTTTCCATGCTTGATTTACTTTGTCCCTAGATGGTTTCATGAGGATTATTGACCTTCAGGCTGCCCCATGAATTACTGTTGTATCACTTCTTCTTTTGTTCACTGATGAAGGACCCATAACACCTTATTCAAGATGAAATTGTTATAAAACAATGCCCATGCCTTGATTTGTTGGTTTGATAGATCATGTGTGCAAACGGGTTTAACGAAAATGAGACAAAGGGGTTGCAAAAGTGAGGCCAAAGCTCAATTTCGGGTTTTGGAAGGCTGACAACAAGTGCGAAGTGTAATCGGGATTTTTGGGACATATTGCAAGTTAAAAAGTGCAAGGTAGGAAAAATGAGAGGTCATTGCAAGTTTATTTTTGAAACTTCTACTTGCACTTTTTACCAAAACTTCCTACTTGTAGTTGGTTTATAAAATCCCAATTTGCAGCCAAGGGCATCATTTTTCTTTCTTTTTTCCGCAGAAAATGGAAATGAGATGAAATGAAAGGGAAATTTATGGCAAATGAAATGAATGGAATGGAAGTGAAATGAAATGAAAGGCAAATGGTATGAAATGAAAAATGCTGAGAAAGACGTTTTTGAAAGACATTTTTATGGAATGAGGAAAACGCGTTTGGGAATGGAGGCGTTTTTGAATGAATGAAAACACATTTTTTATTGAAGGCGTAAAAGATGGAATGAGAGGCGAATGGCGTGTTCCAAATGGAGGTGTATGAAAGTAAACACGTTTTTCAGCATAGATGTGTTTTATAAAATAGCATATGAGATGGAATGAAGGGCGTATGAAAGGAAAATGCGTTTTCAGCTGTAAGTGTTTTATAAAATATGCAAACTCAGCATTATAGAAAGGCAACCCAGGAACAAAAGATTTATAGCAACAAAAATAGAAAAATAAAAAGAAATAAAGAACATACCTGCAACAAGAGTTTACAAGCCAAAATAAAGAAAAATAAAGAAATAAATAAAACCCTAGGCGCCTTGAGCAAACTCAAATCTGCAAAAATGTGGCAATGGTAGAGCAAAAATGGGGGATTTAATAAAGTTGCAGACGTTGCCAAGTGTTCTTCATGCCAAAAATCTCTTCAATCGGGGTACATATGAGCAAGAGTAAGCTACAAAATTCACAAAAACACTTGAAAAACTAATTTCGGGTTTTTTGATGCTCATTGCAAGTGAAAAATAACTTGTAAAACTTCATTGCAAGCATTTCAGGTTTTTAGATACACTTTGCAAGTGATTTAAGTTAAAATAGGAACTTTTAGAGCTCATTGCAAGTAAATTTTAAAAAATAAAAAGAAATAGGAACTTTTAGAGCTCATTGCAAGTTACTTTAACTCAAATCGGGCTTTTCAAGGCACTTTACAAGTTAATTTTTCAAAAATCGGACCTTTTTGGAGTCATTACAAGTGATTTTAGTGAAATCGAAACTTTTTCAAGTCATTGCAAGTGACTTTAAGTGAAATCGGACTTTTTATAACATATTGCAAGTAACTTTTTAAAAAGTAACTTGTAAAGTGAACAAAAAGTTCCTACAACTTGTAAGTTATATAAAAAGTTCCTATAACGTAAAATTAAAACAAAAAGTAACTTGTAATAAGAGCAAAAAGTTCCTATCATTTGTAAGTTATATAAAAAGTTCCTATAACTAAAAATTAAAACAAAAAGTAACTTGTAATAAGAGCAAAAAGTTCCTATCACTTACTTGTAATAAGAAACCAAAACCCCTACTTGCAGTGATGCTCCAGAAACCCGAAATTGACCAAAAACACACTAAAAATGACTTAGAATTTCACGAAAATGGATGAGTGAATGAAAAATGTTAGCCAAAAGGACTATAGACCCAAAACTGATATTTTCTAACCTTTGCACCTCGTAAAACGTGCCTTAGAAGAGAAAATCTTGAAATTTTATCAAAATTTTGATAGGTTATCCAAATTTTTAACAAGTCAAAAATTAGGGACAACAGGGCACTCCTTGATGGAGTGTCCCATAATTTGGTAGATGTCGCATAAGAGCTTCTTTGGGCAGTTCACCTTGGTATGACCTTTTGTTTTGCATTCGGTATACCATAACTCTTTAGATTCCTTGGATTCTCATTTTCTGCCTTCAGTTCCTTCATCATTCTCACCATGTCTTGTCTGAGGGCTTGTACAGTTTTTGATTTGTTTTCACTACTCTCCTTTGTACTTTCATTGTCATCTGTTCTTTTCTTCCCCTGAGAGGATGTCTTATTCTCGCTCTCAATGTCCCATCGCCCAATTGTAGGCTTCAACGTATGAGGATGGGGGTACCACCTTCATTTTCTTTCACAACGAGGGAAGTAATCCTTCAATAAACCAACGCTTCTTCAAGCCGTTTGCCGGTTGCATCTCCAATGTCACCAACAATTCCTTGAGCCTACGATTGTAAGCTCGTACACTCATGTTTCCCTTGTTTTGTATTATAGATTTCGGCTACTATCTCATTGTCATTTCTTAGGAGCCTAAATTCTTCTTGGAATGCTTTCTTTAATCTTCCCCATGTGGCTCTCTCTACGACTTCCAATTTTGTGTACCAGTCTATTGCTATACCTCTAAGAGTCGCTAGAAATGCTCTTAGCCAATAATCCACATCTTCTTGCCCATTTTCTATCCATATAGTTTCGCGTGTCTTGCAATGTTGTACTGGATCCTTTGACCTATTCCCCGTGAACTTCAACAATTTCTGCCTCTTGACACTCGGATTGGTTGGCAGAGTTACAATCTTTCTTCCCTAATACCCTCCTTGTGTGTTGGACTTGAGTGGACTGTTTCTCTCAACACGTTCCGGTGCCTCTCTTGCACTCATGGCCATGTACGAGTCTTCTACACGTCCCCTCTCAGTGTCCTTTGCACTTCGAGTCTCCTGGGGTTTGTTCTTGTAATCCCTCTATCCGAGGGTCTTTGGTTTGGATCCTCCAATTCCTAATTCTTCTTTGTCTGATATGGACAACTCTCGAATACGGCGTATGCTATTTTCAAGTTCTTTAGTTAATTCATTTTCATCATTTATATATTTTTTTGTGTTTGTTACGGACAATTGCCTCAAAGTGTCTTGGTTTGTTTCTTCAACAAGTTTTTGGTTTAATTCAGAAATATCTTGGTTTATGTCGGCAAGGTCTTGATTTGCCTCTTCAACGATTTGTTTCAATCTTCTTCATCAGTTTCCTTGTTCTTTTAATTTGAGTGATCTTCGTACCCGTTCTTCGGATGTTTCTTGCTCGCTTGGTTTTCGATTCTGATCCTTGTTGGGTCGTATGAGCATTAATTTCTGGGAGTACGCCTACGACTGGTGTTGCATTCTTCCTCCTCCCATTTGCTTCTCTCTTCGTACTGTTGCAGTATCTACTACCTTCGTCGTTCTTGGTGACTCTCGGCTTGGAGGTCTTGCAATATAATGTAGTGACGTGCAATCAACCTCAGTAATTTGTTGAGGAGGTGGTCGACCCCTGGCTTAACGTGCAGGTTGCCCCAGATGACCGCTTGAGGGTCCTCTCGCATGAGAGCCTCCCTCCGTATGTGATCCCTCAACGAGATATCCCATAGGTTTATGAGATCCTTTGTCAATGCGTCTTCTCTATCTTCGTTGGCTTGTACCGGCTCCTCAGTTGGTTGACCCATTACAACGTTGACCCATTACAACGCCATTTTCCCATCTATGTGATGTGTACAAGGGTTCAATTCAGCAACGACGCCAAATGTTTACTCATAGGGATGAATTAACAATGTACTAGAGTAAACAAGGATATAATTTGCAACATATGTAGGAAATATTCACGAATGCATAATGTGCACAAAATAATGGTACTTCATTCATTAATGCAATAGATATAGAATACAATCATCTGTGCTATGTCAACATATGTCGTGTCATAACATAACATGTGCTTGACTACAATGAAACAAACATATATATAGTTGTTGATGGTGGTTGAAAACACCAACTATCGCAACTACCCATTACAACTAATCCCATTGGTCTAGGACTTAATTCTCAACAACAAATTTATACCATAAAATATTTTGCTGCATACAATATAGTTTTATTTAATTACATTATATGGCCGACTAACAACATGAACACTCTCGGCCGACTACAACAAGCGTTACAAAAAATGATTTAAGTGCAATTAACCATAGGAGTCGAACAACCTACGTAAAACACACAAACATTTTTTATGGGTTAGGACAAGACTTAGTTATCTGGGATCAACCAATTTGAATCTAGGCTCACAAGGCCACACAAGTCTCATCTTGTAACTCAAGATCGAGTGAGATGGGAATTAGACATCACATTTTTACCCAAGTTGATTGTCTCCAATTAATCATTGTTGGGGTAACCTACACATGCACACTCAATTAAAACATCAAGTGTCTATACAAAACACAAGATAGCCGAAGCACAAAATATAGCAACCAATGAGATAATATCCAAAAGATGATATCAATATCTACATACAGCACTCCGTGTTATTTGTATCTTCCTTTTTTACTCGCATGTCAAGATTAATAGTTGCTTCTATGGATACTTGTGTCATTGCCCTCTTTAGTTTCTTTTCATCCAACAATGCAACGAGTGTTTGCATCTCTCATTTTTTCCTTCTTTAGCTTTTGGACATGCATTTGTATCGTGATAAAAAATGCTTGCAATATGGTATTTGAGGTGTTTGATGCCTCGACTAAGCTTCTTTATGCACAAAGAGAAAATCACACACCTCGCAACCAGTCTCATTATGAAATATTTCCAAATGGGATCTTTTCTTCCAGTGGGAGGACTTCCAATAATCTATGTAATCGGGTCCTTTTGTTTTGCCCAACATACTTGTGTGGGTTTGTTATGGGTCTCGATTCTTTATGGGTTGTTCCTCGGGTACTCCTAGGGTACTGCTTGAGGTGCCTAGGTAGTACCTGAGTATACTCGAGGCATACCTAGTAGGACCTAGGTAGTACTCATAAGTAGGCCGAGGAATACCTTGGGCGTATCCGAGGCGTACCCAATAGGACCCAAGTAGTACTCATAAGTAGGATTATATTGTCTTGTCCTTTGATCTGATTGGAGTCTATTTAGAGAAACAAGATGTTAAAAGGCCCTTCTTGTATGTTTATTATGATGATAGATAGGCAGGAAAATTCAATTAAGGATTACCATAATTCCTTCATGAATTTGACATCTAATCCTTGAGAACAAATTTTTTTGTCATTTGTTATATACTTTGTCTACAAAGGTTTTACATGTCTCTAAGTAGACTCCTCCACTATCACACTCCTAAAATAGTGTTAATTCCCGAGCTATGCACCCCTAGAGCTGAAGATAATTGATCTAGGATGATCTCTACTTATGAGTATTGTATTATTAGGTTTTTGGTATTTTGGAGGAGTTTAGATTTACACTAGCCAGTTGCTTTTGCTTAAAAGTTTCAAAGGCCTTTTAACAAACCTTTTTGAGCATACCTTGCAAACAAGGCATTCCATGAGATCACTTTTCTTTGAGGGATTTTGTCAAACAATTTTGGCATTGTGTAAAGGAACACCTACATGTTGACATGATTTTCGTGATCGCACCAACACAGAATAAAGTTGCCAACGGCTATTCTATCCTCTCTTGAACAAAGTTTCCTGCATGCTAAGATTGCGAGATAGATCATACATTTAACTCCAAGGTTCCTTCATGCGAATAGTCCTCAGTTGGCTTGATGTGATTTTGCTGGTATTTCAAGGGGACTTACACAATTGTTCGACAACTTGACAGCAGACAGTAGACTAAGGGCTTTCATGCAATTTGGATGATTTGGCAAGTGAGCACAGGTTTCCTAATCCTAACCAGAAATGAACTGAATTTAAAATGAGTGTAGGGCCTAAGAAGTTTATGTTCTACTCTAAGGCGTGAGACATGGCGATCAATTCTTACAGACTTCAACCGAGCCTTGCTTTGCCTCGCTTCGGACAGCTTCCACAAAACCGGTGCAATCTTTAGAGGAGTGGCGAAAGATGTTCAAATTATAACTCAACATGCAAGCACCATCAAGACGATGCATACAAACACGTGAGTCACAATCGAAGTTAAGTTTGAAAAGTAATCCAGTTGACCACGCAGGGCGAACCCACCGTCAGCGAGCCCGCTAGTGGTATGGATGAGCGAAGTCTTGTTCAAATCGAGCACCACATTCCACAATTACTAAGTACTTGCATGGAAATGAAAACTACTCTACTTTAGGCTACTTCAAGATGCTACGTGAATTGGAAGGATGAAGAAGCCTCGACAACTACTCATAACAAAGAAGAGATCACCATCAATGAAAAATTCTTTTATTATGAAAGCATTCACGACAACTTCTTACAAAGTATTCAAAGGGAAGACTTTCCTTCCTTTTCAATCTAAACTATACTATCAAACTATTCTACTTTCTATTCTATCAATTTCTCTCTACTCTCTATCTAACTTTGATCCTAATTCTAATGAAGATTTACACAAATGAGGGGACTCCCCCTTTTATAGATAGCCAAGTCCAGCAGACTCGGATCCCTATTTGGATAAGCTGATTGTGCCACCTCAGCCCTAAACAAGATTAAGCTAAAGCCGCCATAATGGAGAGTGGGTGATAAATGGCTTAATTAATGGCCCACCATCTTCTAGAAGATTCCCGTTTGTAGTAGCGTTCACAGCGACTTCTCGATCTTCTTCTTGGCGTTCTTCAACTTCTTCTTGTCACTTAGGTTATACTAAGTCTAACACTTATGCATTTTATACTTTTCTTCCTTCAAAGTTGAAATGTAATCGTGGAGTACTTGCTTCATCTTCCTAAGTCATTGCCGTTTGGTCTCGACGTTCCTCTTGCAAAACAAGCAAGGGGAAGAGTATTAGAACACTTCATAATATAAATTCACCTTACTTACCAGGATTTTCACGCTTTAACTTCCAAGGGTTCATCGTCCTCACTAGCCAACTTCATCCTCAAATTCTCCATGCCTTAGTCAAATTTTCAACCCATCTTGTATTTTGCTTGGCGCACTTCACTCTGATACTTCATCCAACTCAGGCTCGAGAAAAATGCTTTCATCAGGAACTCGATCAAAAATCATCTAGGCACCAATTTCAAATTCATCACCCAAGGCATTTTTATCTTCAAAAACATCATTTATTCCTTGCCTTAGAAATTTTTAAAAAGTTCCCTTAGGAAAATTCATTGTTTGAGTGCCCATCAAAAATCTCCATCCTGAAGGCTTCGGCGAACTGTGGAAGACTTTGAAATTCATTCCTTGTCGAAGATTTTCAATACCCAGAAGAAAATTTTCTTCAGAATTGGTCGGATTCATGGGTATACAACGAACGGGTTCATTTAATTTTCTTGAATTTTGAACCTTGGAAAAATAATTTTTTCATCAAATTTATTTCATTTCTTCA
>VDFB02131027.1:0-23634 GCA_007258455.2 Sequoia sempervirens
GAGACAAACTTGTATTGATTTTGACATAAATCGTAAAACTTTGGATAGAGCACTTGCAAGAAGAGAAAGACTAGATGATCCTCTTCAAAATGATACGTGGGCTTTTGTCGAGAGGCTTCCACGTGTTGATAAGAAGCTAACCAATAATGTAAAGCAGGAAATTCAACAATTTTGGCATGATAACTCTAGAGTATCACCCAATGCAAAGGATGTTTTAAAGTTAAGAATTGGCTATCGAGACCGTACACCACATCCTAAACATTTCTTGGAATCAAGCCAAACACTGTTGTTAAAATTTTTTATTGAAACACATAAAAATATGGAAATCTCGCAAAGGACTTTTGAGGGTTTGAAGCCATTTTATTGTGTGCCTCTTAAGATTCGTAATACTTGTTGTTGCAAATACCATGTGGAGTTTTCAATGTACCATGAGCTATTATGCTATATCCGCTCTACTTTGCATACTAATGAAATGTTCCAGGAGTGTGGTGCAATGCATCTTCCGAAATCATCAAGGGACTTGCTAGATCTATTTTTATGTTCTAGAGATGATGGTTGCTTTTTCTATAGAAATGATTGTTTAAATGCAAAGTGCTCACAATGTGGTGGCTTGTCAAAGTTTGTTCAATGCTTTCATGAGAATTCCGAACATGAATTTGGAAAGAAGCTTGTTGAGAAAAAGAGATATGAGATAGTCAAATATACTTTGCAAAGTGGAGGTGAAGGTTCTAGATGTGAGTTGGTTACAAAAGAATGCAATGTTGCTGATTTTATTTCATATTTTAAGGACAATCTTTTCTACAAGTATGCAAGGCATAGTCATAGGTCTCAGTGGTTGGATCAACAATTTAGGATGTGTAAGGACTCTTTTCTGATTGGAACTATTATATCAGTGGTTCATTTTGCAAAAAACTACACATTGCAACCACAAAACAAGGTACAATCTCAATATTACAATTCCATTCAGATTGCTATTTTTGTCCACATAACGTTTAGACATGCACCTGATAGTATAGAGGAGGATCGAAAGATAATCAAAGAGTATCATTTTTATATGAGTGATGATAGATCTCACTCATCTGAGTATGTCCAACATTTTTTCAAGAATTTTTTTGAGTTCTTGCACGAGCATGATATAGCATTGGGCCGACATCTAGTTTGGTAAGATAATTGCACAGGTCAATTCAAGAATGCTCATATGTTTTATTGGTTGAGTAGAATGCATATAGAGAGGGGTCTACCTCATATTTGGAGTTTTTTTGAAGCTAGACATGGGAAAGGGGAGCATGATGGAGCAAATGCATGTGTAAAGAGATCTCTAGTTAAGGAGCAATTGAAGATTTCAGGAGAAAAATTCAGCGATGCATATTTTATAGTTGATTGGTGTAGTTCAACATTGTCACAAGGAGGGACACTTGATTCAACAGTGCACAAATTCTTTTGGTTCGTTGAGGAGGGTACAGTGGGAGGCAGATTGGATTGTCATACAATCAAAGATTCTTCAAAGATGTATTCATTTTGAAGCTCAGATGTAGGCACATGGACCATTTAGACACGAGAGTTGGCTTGTTTTTGTCAGAGTTGTATTCAGTACGAGTGGGATCAATGCGAGTCAAGTGAGTGGGTGGATACATGGGTACCACAGTATCTAACTCCTTTATCTCAAACAATATCCATGACAAATGACACAATGGAAAGTTCAATTGATTACGATCTGCTTTCAGATCTACTACAACTAGGACATATTTTTGCAGTTGTTGCACCGTAGGGGAATGAAGAGAGATCAGACTATTGGTTGGCTCGATGTGTATGGGTAAATCATAAGCTAACACAACCGATGGAAGATGATGATGGTTTCATGTATCCTACAGGTTTAGTTGTGGTTCTAGGAGCTTGGTTGCAAACATACATGATTATAAAGAATAGCATACCTGCATTTGAAGACTACGAGAAACACAAAACCATTATCATGTATTCACACCTTGTTATAGCAACAAATGTTAAGTTGTTGAAGCATCATGCCAGACCAAAGATAAAAAAAACTCTGGACACTTAGTAATGTTGATCATGAAGCAATATTGGATACTCTTCAGCAAATAGATGACCCTTTAGGCACACTTGAATAGCATTTAAAATAATGGAAGGTAGAATGCTTATGTTCATTATGATTAAGTTCATTAGTGTTCTTTCTTTAATATTGATATTTTATATACTATTTCAATGCAGGTGTCTTTAATAGTGATATTTTGTACGCACTTTTGTGATATTTTTGGCAAGAATGATCATGGACCTGTTGCAACAATAGCTAGCTCTAATCCTTTCAAAGAGGTATGCATATTTTATAGTTTTCATCACCAACTCATCATCATTCAAGTTGTTTAGATTAATATAGATATGTTAGTCTAAGCATCTTTTCTATTGTGACAATATAGATTTCTCATTTTCCCACTTTTGTGATATTCCTGGCACAATTGATCATGGACCTACTGCAACAATAGCCAGCTCTGATCCTTTCAAAGAGGTATGTGTCTTTTATAGTTTGCATCACCAACTAATCATCATTCAAGTTGTTTAGATTAATATAGATATGTTAGTCTAAGCATATTTTCTATTGTGACAATATAGATTTCTCATTTTCCCACTTTTGCGATATTCCTGGCATGATTGATCATGGACCTGCTGCAACAATAGCCGCTCCTTTCAAAGAGGTATGATAGATTACAACAATATAGATTGGTTATTCTAAGAATCTTTTATAGTTTGCATCACCAATTCATCTGTTGTTTAGATTAATATAGATTTGTTAGTCTAAGCATCTTTTCTATTGTGACAATATAGATTTCTCATTTTCCCATTTTTGCGATATTCTTGGTATGATTGATCATGGACCTACTGCAGCAATAGCCAGCTTTGATCCTTTCAGAGAGGTATGCAACAGATTACAACAATATAGATTGGTTATTCTAAGCATCTTTTATAGTTTGCATTACCATCTCATCATATTTTGTGTCATTTAGAATAATATAGATTGGTTATTCTAACCTACCTTGATGGTTTGTATAGGTGCTTGTCATTCTAGAATGTGAACATACTACTATTGTTGAAGACTGTGCCCTAAATGCCTCTAATAGGAAAATTTTGTAAAATTTGAATTCTCAAATTGGAAACAATGTAAAACGGTCATAATTGTGTATGGGCATAATATATACCCAGTGAGGTTTTTTGAAATATGGGTCAAATGTTTGGCATTGTATAATGGGTATGTTTAAAATGTAAAGGGGTCTATATTTTGGAAACTCATAGGTTTTGTAAAGGGGTCTATTTTTGTACTTAATCGAGCTACAACTGAAGGTTTTCTTCCTGGTTCTTTCCTGTCGGTATGCTCGTTTGAAATAGGTTTTGTAATATCTCTCATTTATATATAGTAAATTATAGTGGCTTGCAACTTTTGCTCCTCAAATCCAACTTGGGTGCAACTTCATTTTTAGCAAATTTCATGAGGTTTTTAAGGAAATCAATGTTTCCAACCTTGCCACACCCTATAAATTCATCAAACACGTCTATTAGGACCTGCACAAGCTTGAGCCAACTTTAAATCTTGTTGCCCCCATGTTTCATTGACATTAGCAAGTTGTAACCACCATTTTTGGTGCAGGAGCACCTACACCACAATATCATTGTGGATCATTTCAATGATTAAAGTGTTAATATTTTGAGTTTTCTTCTTTAATGAGATCTAATAGTCCTAATGGTCATGTATTAGGAGGATTTTTTAGGTTTTAGGATCAAAAAAACATGGAGATCCCAACTTGTCCTAGTTGTTGCCTTGTAGCCTTTGAAGGCAAAATTAGTAAATTTGTTTAGGGACAAGCAAGAACAGCATTTTGAACATGTAATGATGCTATTTCAAGCCATTAAGTGAGGTCTTAGTAAAGTTAGAAGTGGAAAAGTGCAACATTTCATTATGAGTCATATTAATGTGAAAAATGTTTGTATTTTGGCCTTCAACGCTCACTAAGGTTTCAAAAGTCAGTTAATATTGGTGGTTAAAGGCATTGGGATTTGGATTCTAGGGAATAGAAATGTACTTAAGGCCTTCAAGGGCTCGAGACAGGTTTGGTTGAAGGAGTTTTTTTTCTTTGAATCAATAAAGTTTCAATTGCTCAATTCATATTTTACTATTTTTCGTGTGTTTTATGCCTGTGCACAAGCCATTCAAGCATTTTTGTATCAAAAATTTATGTAGAAATGTTATTACATGTCTTGACATTATTTCAAGAGTGGAAGGCGTGGAGAAATGGGTTTTGAAATAAAATGAAGATTAAAAGGTCTAAAAATGGTGGTTTTTTTCACTTGAAAATAGAGTTTTTACCTTAGGGTTTGCAAAAATCTCTGAGATACCAGAAGTTTCTTTGTTTTATAAGCATATTGGGGCCTAAATAAAGGTGTCTAAGGTGGTGGCAGAATCTGAAAGGTTGTGGAAGTGCTACATCTAATAAACCCTCAAGAATTACACTAAAAACAAGGCTTTTTTGATTTGATAGTTACAGGTCCGTACAAATGGAATCCAATTGCATAATCTTTGTTTTCTTAGCAATTTATTTGCTTCCCCAAGGTTTCAAGGGTCTGTGTGGTGTTTGAAGGTATGTTGCTTTGCATTTTTGGGCTAATTGAGTAGCCTGTTCAAGGGTGAATGTATAGGAAGTCAACGCTAGTCCAAAGGAGTCTATGTTGTTTCTCATATATGTTGTGTAAATTGGATATGGGTGTTTGAATTAGTCATGTGTTGGTCTGGTGTTTTGGAAAATTGTGGAGTAATTGGACAAAAACTAGGTTCTCACTATTACAAGGGTTTAAGGGGGTTAAAGAGGGAAATGTGTACTTAGTTGCTTGTCAAGTTTTAAGGGAGTTTTGGACTGTCCAAAGAGGTCAGAATAATATTGTTAGATGCCTCAAATAGGCAGGTTGCAAAGAGTTTGTGATTGTGCCCTTGTGTTTGCATCAATTTTTCACCTAATTTCACTCGGTCCAATGTAGCTCAGAGTGATTCAGTGTATTTGGTTGAAAAAGAGGACCATCCCTAGTGTAAACGTACCCATCTAGATGTGTTGAATAGTCTGTTTGGTCGTACGAGTTGCAGAATGAAAGTTGCACCACTTTGCAACTTTACATTGCTTGCATCTGGCAACTTTTCCCTCCACTGAAAAGTCATCACCATAGGAAAACGCCTCTGAGATAGCAAAAATTGAGAGAGGTTTTTGTAGATGGTCCTAACATGATCCCGTAGCCTCAGAAAGAGATTCTATAAGCATCACGGTCTCTGAGAAATAGCCCTTCAAAGATTGCTTCCTTTTAGCACTTTGGACTCTTAAGGGAAATCGCCAGTCCAATGTAGCTTGGAGTGATTCAGTGTATTTGGGTGCAAGAGAGGACCATCCCTAGCGTAAACATACCCATCCAGATGTGTTGGAACAGTCTGTTTGGTCGTACGAGTTGCGGAATGAAAGTTGCACCACTTTGCAACTTTACACTACTTGCATCTAGCAGCTTTTCCCTCCACTGAAAGCCATCACCACAGGAAAACACCTTCGAGATAGCAAAAAACAAGAGAGGTTTTTGTAGATGGTCCCAACACAATCTGATAGCCTAGGATGGAGAGTCTCAGAAGAATCATGGTCTTCGAGAATAGACCTTCAAAGATTGCTGCCTTTTAGCACTTTGGACTCTTAAGGGAAATCGGGTCCAATGTAGCTCGGAGTGATTCGGCGTATTTGGGTACAAGAGAGGACCATCCTAGCATAAACGTACCCATCGAATGTTGGAACAGTCTATTTGGTCGTATGAGTTGTGGAGTGAAAGTTGCACCACTTTGCAACTTTACACTGCTTGCATCTGGCAACTTTTCTCTCCACTGAAAAGTCATCACCATAGGAAAACGCCTCTGAGATAGCAAAAAATGAGAGAGGTTTTTGTAGATGGTCCCAACATGATCCCATAGCCTTGAAGATGAGTCTGTAAACATCATGGTCTCTGAGAAATAGACCTTCAAAGATTGTTGTCTTTTAGCACTTTGACTCTTAAGGAAATCATTGGTCCAATGTAGCTCGAGTGATTTGGCGTATTTGGGTGCAAGAGAGGACCATCCCTAGTGTAAACGTACCCATCCTGAACGTGTTGGAATAGTCTCGTTTTGGTTGTATGAGTTGGGGAATGAAAGTTGCACCACTTTGCAACTTTACATCGCTTGCATCCGCAACTTTTCCCTCCACTAAAATTCATCACCACAGAAAACGCCTCGGAGATAGCAAAAAATGAGAGAGGTTTTTGTAGATGGTCCCAACACAATCCCATAGCCTTGATGAAGAGTCTGTAAGCATCACGGTCTCTGAGAATTAGACCTTCAAAGATTTATGCCTTTTAGCACTTTGGACTCTTAAGGGAAATCGTTCTAATGTAGCTCGAGTGATTCAGCATATTTGGGTGCAAGAGAGAACCATCCCTAGCATAAAAGTACCCATCTGGATGTGTTGGAACAGTCCATTTGGTTGTACGAGGCGAATGAAATTTGCACCACTTTGCAACTTTACACTGCTTTGCATCTGGCAACTTTTCCCTCCACTGAAAAGTCATCACCATAGGAAAATGCCTCCAAGATAGCAAAAACCAAGAGAGGTTTTGTAGATAGTCCCAACACGATCCCATAGCTTTAGATGGAGAGTCTGTAAGCATCACGTCTCGGAGAAATAGCCCTTCAAATATTGCTTCCTTTTTAGCACTTTGGACTCTTAAGGGAAACTAGTGGGCAACATAGTTAACTTCTTCACAAACTTGGTTTGAAGTAATTTCATTCTTTTTGTGCATTTAAAATGGAGTTTTAAGCCTTCCACCCTAAAAGTGACCTCTAAATAACTTCAAACACCTTAACTACCTCATTCTTATTCATTTTTTTTGCAAACAAGCATTTTCATTCCAAGAGGCCGAGCTTTCATTTTTGCTTGTTGGATTGAATGTGGACCGTGACACAACTTTCTTTTTTCAAAAATTGTTCAACATCATTGAACTAAGAATTTATCACACATCTGTAGAGAAACAAAGGAGTACTACAAACTAAAACACATTACACTTCGGTTCTCACTGACTTGATGTACTCTTCAACATCTCTATTCTCTAAAAGCGACTTCTAAATCACTTCAAACACCTTAACTACCCTAAAGCGACACTAAAAGTGACCTCTAAATCACTTCAAACACCTTAACTACTTCATTCTTATTCATTTGTTTTGCAAACAAGCATTTTCATTCCGAGAGGCTAAGCTTTCATTTTTGCTTTCAAAGAAAAATCTTCCTATGCCACTGTTACACTGCACAGGTAAACCATGTTTTGTATTGTGGACCTATATTAAGCTACCACTCTCAAGACCAATGTAACAATGATACAAAATAACTTTTGAGACTGCAAGAAGACATCTAATAACTCTTGAGTGTACTAAAAGAATTCTTATGATTTTTGAATAATTCTAATAACTCTACTCAGTTGTCTTACTTTTTCAATATCATACAAATTGAACCCTGGCATCAATAGACTTTGTATATCAAGCTACCATAATTCAAGTTTCAACGATGAATATTTATCATGCATGTTTTAAATGACATTCAAGTTTATGGTGGTTTTTTTGTTCATATGATGTTATGTGATATTCTAATTGTAATTCATGCTTCTAGGCTGCACATATATATATATATATATAATTTTTACATGTTTTCTCCATTGTTCGGCCCCTACATCGCAAGTAAATTGCTGCATAGCGTGTGGAATGAGGGGGCAACAGGCCTAAGATCCCTTTAAAGTTTGTTTGAGTGCATTTAAAATGAACTTTTAAGCCTTGCACCCTAAAAGTGACCTCTAAATAACCTCAAACACCTTAACTACCTCATTCTTATTCATTTTTTCTGCAAACAAGAATTTTCATTCCAAGAGGCTGAGCTTTCATTTTTTCTTGTTGGATTGAATGTGGATTGTGACACAACTTTCTTTTTTCTAAAATTGTTCAGCATCATTGAACTAAGACCAATGTAACAATGATACAAAATAACATTTGAGACTACAAGAAGACGTCAAAATGGCTAGTGTACTAAAAGAATTCTTATATTTTTTGAAGAATGCTGATAACTCTACTCAGTTGGCTTATTTTTTCAATATCATACAAATTGAACCCTGGAATCAATCGACTCTGTATATCAAGCTACCACAATTCAAGTTTCAACGATGAATATTTATCATGCATGTTTTAAATGGCATTCAAGTTTATAGTGGTTTTTTTGTTTATATGATGTTATATGATATTCTAATCTTAATTCATGCTTCTAGGCTATATATATATATATATATATATATATATATATTATTTTTACATGTTTTCTCCATTGTTCGGCCCCTACACTGCAAGTAAATGGCTGCATAGCTTGTGGAATGAGGGGGCAGCATGCATGAGACCCCTTTAAAGTTTATATATATATATATTATTTTTACATGTTTTCTCCATTGTTCGCCCCCTACACTGCAAGTAAATGGCTGCATAGCTTGTGGAATGAGGGGGTAGCATGCATGAGACCCCTTTAAAGTTTGTTTGAGTGCTTTCTTTTCATTTTTTGTGATTTTTGTGCCAAGTTTCCTCGAAGAAATGTGGTCTCATAGAATTCCATGACAAGCTAATGCAATTGATAGTTGCTCCTAGTTATTAGTTATGTAATGTGAAGTAATTGCATAACTGCTTAGGTTGACTTTGTAAAAACTATATTGTTATTGAAATTTTTTCATCTATCAGCATCTAGTTGTTACTTATGCAATGTGAAGTAATGCTTTGAGTTTGAAAGATGTGCAATGCAATGTAATCAGCAACATGAATATAACTACATAATATTTAACCATTCTTTTTATGCTATTGTACAGCTTGATATTTAACCATTGCTCACTTGATTAAATTTTCAAAGAGTTTAATCATGCACATGAGGAGGAAATTAAATTTTTGATTGTCAACTTCTATATATCAAATTATCCAATAATCAAGTGTATGTCCATATACAAAAATGGCATCAACACCAACTCAAACAAAGTTTTACAAAATGTGGCATATGCCATCTCGATGTCTATTCAAAATTTGCATGCCAAAATGTCTATCTCATCCTAAACTACTGGTGGATCATCAAAATGGAGCCTCTTTGAAGCACACGTTGGCTCCTCAAGGTAGCTGCACAAGAAAAAGTCAAACCACAATTGAGATTAGTTATACTATATAATTTAAAATCAAATAATTAACATAAAAATCAATACACATTGAATTATAATTGAACTCTAAAATTGAAATCTTGATTACCTGAAATATAGGTCTCTTCGAAGGGTCAGGAGTCCTAGAATATACCCCTCTCAAAGAACTAACCAAACCAACTTTTGTAACGTCAATCTATATATGTGAACAAAAACATGAAATTGATCCAAGTTAGCATAGAATTGTTGGTAATAAGAACATATTTACCAAGCACAAAATAAAATAAACACATACCTCTTTAGGCTGATCTTTTTTTCTATCTCCTTTAGGTGTTTCGACACCTCCTCTTTGAGGTGTTTCAACACCTCCTCCTTCAAGTGTTCGAATACCTACTCCTTCAGGTGTTGTGGCACTTATCAACAATGATGTATAGCTCACAACCACCTGTACATAAAAATGACAAGTTATATGAAACAATGAATTTATGTCAATGTATGCATAATCAATAAAAGATTTATAAATCTTAATTCAATCAAATTTGAGTTCAATTACCTTTCCCTTATCTAACATTGTGCCTCCATAGTATGGAGAGCATCGCACCTCACTCGCACTAGGTGTTTCCTACAAGTAGAGAATAAGATAAACATACAAGTTAATATATAATTTCATTAATGACAATTCAAATGACAAGCAAGTATACAGTAAAAAAATGTAAATGAGTGAGTGTGAAAAATACATACTGTGTACATCTCGAGGCCAAATGAAATGGCCCTAAGGGTGCTATCAGTCACCCGTGTGAGCTCCTCCTCAGACATTAACTGTTAAATAGACCATGTAAATAAATATTAGTACTTGATACTATCTCTTATTAATATTCATTTTTAAAAAAATGCAAGTTATGAATTTACACCTTAAATTTTACTTGTGGAACTATTCCAATGTCCACCTCTCTATCAAGAGAGGACTCTGTAGGGTGTGCTCCACTCCCCTACGTGCGATCTGCTATAATCTCCACATCCTGGATGTCATAATCAGAAGTGTCTAATGGATGCTCAAGGGGTTGTACAATAGGACCCAAGCATATCTGCTAGCACGTATTGCAAATATGTGGCACACAAATATGTGGACCCGAGGAGGATGATGCAGCAACACTAGATCCATCACCAAGATCACCAGAATTTGGCTGAGCTACTGAAGAAGCATGGGAAACCAAAAGACCACTCAAAGAGTGAATGACCTAGATAGTTTGTGTGGCTGCATCCTCCGTAATATCTAGATGTTGTACTAGAGGTGGTAGAGGAAGGGGGGGACGGGGAACATGTGGGTGCCTGACTACTCTAGCTACCCCTGGCCTATCCTGGGGCATACCTCCACCAACACCTTGGAAGGTTTTAATGTCAAAGTAATTGACATGATGCCCTAACAAAAACTTAGCATATAATTTTTTAATAAAGTAAAAAGGTACATCAAGATTATTATTGGGTGGTTTATCAAAAACCATACACCAACGATCCCAAAAGTTATCTACTATGCGCCTATGCGTGCACCATTTTATAGAAAGTTTTGGTTTGTTAACATTAACTAGCAAACCAGTGCTAGGGTTAATAAATAAAGAGGCTATTTGGGATTTTGTTATTTGCAGATTTTTCACATCATCATAAGACAATTCACATGCATAATATTCCCTCATGGTTTCTCGCCATGAATGAAAGGCATTATGTTGGGTGGAGAGGGTTTCTACATTTGTAATTATTCCTGTCAATGTGGTTGACATATGGGATAATCGAGGGATTTTCTTATAAACATCACAAATGCCCCTCAATTGCTCCAATTTTTCATGAATTAAGTCTTCAATTGATGGTTGCGCAGAGGTGGTGGAGCATTTGGCATTTCTGCATTTTGATTCTCACCTGGTGGATTTTCATTCTCAATTGGTGGAATTTGTGCATTCTCATTCTCAGCAGCCATAATTCCTGATTAAAGTTAAAAAATAATTAATCTGATTAAAATTAGACAATATATATGAAAATATTATAAAAATACCCTAGTTTTAAAAAAAAATTTAAAAAAACCCTACTTTTTAACAAAAATCTATAAAATTCTCTAATTTTTAATACAAATACATAAGCAACACTATTTTTAAATCAAAATCCATAAAAAACATTCATTTTTTCTATCAAAATCCATTCTAAACTCAATTGTTTCATAAAAATTCAATCAAAAACCCTATTTTGAAAAAAGATCCACAAAAAACATTCATTTTTTTATCAAAATCCATTCTAAATTCAATTTTTCATAAAAATTCAATCAAAAACCCTATTTTGAAAAAAATCCACAAAAACATTCATTTTTTTTTTTATCAAAATCCATTCTAAACTCAATTTTTTCATAAAAATTCAATCAAAAACCCTATTTAAAAAAAAAATCCACAAAAAACTATTTGAAATTATCCAAATCTAATTCAAAATTGAATCAAAGAAAATAAAAATAAAAAATCTTACCTTTTCAAATCGGATATTGGCGAAATCGGATATCCGTTACGCGAAGAACCTCCTCACTGTGTGCCCGCGGGTTGTTGACTGTCAAATGACTTTAAAACATCAACAGATTTTGTATATAGGGGAGAGGACCCAGTAGTTGAGCATGTTTCAATAGTTGAGAATGTTTTTGTTAATATAATGCCCAATAGTTGTTTATATAATGTCAATAGTTGTTTATATAATGCCAATAGTTGTGACTTTACTACCCATAATTAAACAAAATGTATTCTTTTGATCTAAAAAGCAACCAATCATGTGATGCCACATCAGCGCTCAACTACTGGTGATGTGAATGCACAAGTATTGGTAAGGGGTTTAGACAGTGCCTTTTTGGACACCTTGACAAAAAGCATGCTGATGTGGCATCATATTTGATGATGTGGCCCCGAAACTTTTGTTATAAGCAGGGGACTTGCCAAGTAAGCTGTTGTAAAAAAATTGGAGTGATTTGAAATTTCCAAGTAGGATTTTGAGGAACGCGAAGTTAGGTGCACAACTACTGGGTCCTCTCCCCTATATGCTTTTTACAAATCGGATATCCAATTTGAATCAGATATCTGATATGGAAAACTAGGATTGGTGTTTGCTTTGGTGGTGTGTACTGACACCCGAGCCTAAAAAAAGTCAACACGATATTTTGGCATTTTTGGGTCGATGAAAGACGTGTTTTTTTCCTCATTACCACTTTTTGGCCCACCATGATCCTATACATACCCTATTATATATAAATTTAATTATCTTTAAAGTCTAGAGAAATTTCTAATTTTTTTAGAAATTTTTTGTGTAAATTTGGTGTACAGGAGATGCTTTTGAAGTCATAGAAGGTCTTAGCTATTATTTACTACATTGCATAGAAGAGAGGAATAAGCTAACACAACCTAAAACAAGCAATGGAATTTTATTTCCTATAGGTGAGTTTTAATTTAAAATTATATATATACATTGTGTACATGTATGTATTACCTTAAAAACATTATATATATATATATATATTGTACAAACCTTGAACACGAAAAATGTTGTATGTACGTGTAGAAGTCTTACCTCAAGTTCATGTTTACCATGCAGGTTTTGTTCTAGTGAAAGGGAAATATCTAAAACAAGTCAAAGTTGTTCAACATGGGATTAATTTTGTTGACTATCAACCTGATAACAAGGTATATCAATAGTCACCTAATAATTGCTACCACCCTACATCTTCATGCAGTTCCACATGCACGTGGATGAAAAAAATGGAGACTAGATAGTGATGATCATCAGAAAATTTTACATGTTATTGAAGAGTAGGTTGAACCAGAATGTTTGAGCTGGATTATACCCATGATTTTCAAGTTCACTTGTACATACATGTTTGAACTCCAAATTGTTTTAGTTACTTATAGTTTATGTTGATGACAAGTATTTTAAATTTGGTTGGACACAAATTAGTGGTTGAAACATATTGTGACCCTTAAATTGAGTAGATATTTCCAATTACATATTTGTTCCATGGAATTCTTACTTGTTCAAGAATCTTTGATTTCATTTGAAAGTTCAGCTCCACTTATATCTCATCATCTCTCACTTTTTTTTCTTGCATGTAAACGCATATGCAATAAGTTTTTAAAACTCATTTTTCCTAAATTCCTTATCATCTATTTCCAATTGCATTTGTGAACCTAGTGAAGTTTGTTAAAATCATTTTTCTTGAATTCCAATTATATGTGTATTTGTTCCATGGAACTCTTAAGTTCATGAATCTTTGATTTCATTTGAAATTTCAACTCCACTTATAGTATCATCTCACTTTTTTTTCTTGAATGTAAACTCATATATATGCTTTCAATACTTGTTTGAAACCTAGTAAATTTTTTTAAAATCATTTTTCCTAAAGTCAAATTATATTTATATTTGTTCCATGGAATTCTTAAGTTCAAGAATCTTTGATTTCATTTGAAATTTCAACTCCACTTATAGAATCATCCCTCAATTTTTTTTGCTTGCATGTAAACTCATATATATTCTTTCAATACTTGTTTGAAACCTAGTGAAGTTTTTTAAAATAATTTTTCCTAAAGTCCAATTATATGTATATTTGTTTCATGGAATTCTTAAGTTCACGAATCTTTTATTTCATTTGAAATTTCAACTCCACTTATAGCATCATCTATCACTTTTTTTTTTCTTGCATGTAAACTCATATATATGCTTTCAATACTTGTTTGAAACCTAGTGAAGTTTTTTAAAATCATTTTTCTTAAAGTCCAATTATATGTATATTTGTTCCATGGAATTATTAAGTTCAAGAATCTTTGATTTCATTTGAAATTTCAACTCCACTTATAGCTTCATATCTCACTTTTTTTCCTTGCATGTAAACTCATATATATGCTTTCAATACTTGCTTGAAATCTAGTGAAGTTTTTTAAAATCATTTTTCCTAAAGTACAATTATATGTATATTTGTTCCATGGAATTCTTAAGTTCAAGAATCTTTGATTTCATTTGAAATTTCAACTCCACTTATACCATCACCTCTCACCCTTTTTTTCTTGCATGTAAATTCATATATATGCTTTCAATACTTGTCTGAAACCTAGTGAAGTTTTTTAAAATCATTTTTCCTAAATTACAATTATATGTATATCTCTTCCATGGAATTCTTAAGTTCACGAATCTTTGATTTCATTTGAAATTTCAACTCCACTTATAGCATCATCTCTCACTTTTTTTTCTTTTATGTAAACTGAAATATATGCTTTTGAACAATACTTGTTTGAAACCTAGTGAAGTTTTTTAAAATCATTTTTCTTAAAGTCCAATTATATGTATATTTGTTCCATGGAATTCTTAAGTTCAAGAATCTTTGATTTCATTTGAAATTTAAACTCCACTTATAGCATCATCTCTCACTTTCTTTGCTTCCATGTAAACTCATATATATGCTTTCAATACTTGTTTGAAACAGAGTGAAGTTTTTTAAAATCATTTTGCCTAAATTCCAATTGTATGCTTACATGAACTTAAATTGAACATTACATATTTAATTTCCTTGTGGATTTAAAGGTAGATATATAGATAGAAAATTTATTATAAATTTATTCAAAAATTCAATGCTTATTTTTATGTTATGTACATAATGTGCAAACCTTGTTACAACAACTGAAAAGTTTGTATCTATTTAATATGAATATCTATTTAAAGGTGAAAAGATTATTACTATCCTTTATATAGAAATTAAATAGAACCTTTAAAAAATCTAATTCTTTTGTAATTGTATTTCTTTTGATGGGGTACACATTAGGTTGTGTAACTTACTTGTAGTACTTTTGATTAGGGCCTCATCTTACTGTTTAAAACTCTTATCTCATCCATGTCTTATTATGTTTAGAGAATATTTTAACAAGTACTATATTATAATGATATTCCACTTGAGAAATACATTAAATCATTTGAATCCTTGTTGTACATTTACCAAACATATAGGGAGTGTATTCCCATTTGTAACCATCATTGTAGGGTTTAAGTGTGATCTATTTGAATTATTTATTTATGTACATTTAATACATGTTATTTAATGCACATTTAACATGTGTTTTAAAACATATATAAATCATAAATATTTGAGAACATGAGTTCTCTAAATATAGATTTAAAATTTGTATAAACAAGTTCTTGAGTGTAAACATCTACATGTACACATGTATCTATTAACATAAACATTTAAACATAAGCAAACACATGTACATGTAGATAGATTCAATGTATAAACATAAGCATGTTATAAGAAAAGAGGTACATGCACATAGATTGAATGAAAATAAACATATAAACGTAGATTGTATAAACACTCTTGAGTGTACTAAACATGTAAATGTACACATGTAGATTAATGTATAAACATTTAAACATAAGCAAACACATGTACATATAGATAGATGAACATAAACATAAACATTATAAGAAAATCTAGGTAAATGCACATATAAATTGAATGAAAATAAACATATAAACATAAGAAAATGTGTATGTATATCAAACAAATGTGCATGTATATCATATTATAAATTGTACTAGAGATCATAAAATGTACTTGTAATAATGTATCAACAATCTAACAAAATGTACTATCTAGATCATCAAATGCAAGTAATAATGTATCAACAACCTAACAAACATGTACTAGAGATCATCAAACATGTAGCCTAGGTCATCTATAATGTTAAACAACTCATAAATCCAGTGCAACCTAATGTGAATGTTGAGTCCTAGTCGAAAAATCATCTGAATGAGAACCCTACTCTAACGGATGTGACGAGCCTTGGAGATAAAATTGTGTACACAATGTGTTAAATACATATAATATATTATACATTTTATAAAAGTTATTTAAGAATGTACATGTATTTTAAATATCTATCTAGATCTATACATGTATGCATGTACATATACATGTGTATATATAAAAATTTAAAACTCACATGTCCACTAGCAGCAGAATCATCCATAGAGTCACACCGAGAGGTACACGATCCAAACCAAGGCTAGGAGTAATGAGGTATGTCCATCTACAATATATATACATATATTACATGAATATCTAGTTAAAACTAAAATTTAAATAATTTAAAAAAAAAATTGAACATGCACATGCACATCAGGTGGTATCAGATGATCTAAGTCCTTTGCAATGGCCATCTCCACCAAATCAACCAAACACTCAGTTGACATGTCAAGATCTACATCCATATGAGTCATCACATGTCATGCTAGAAATGATGAGTGAAGGGAACTATGTAGCTAAGATGGAATTGACAAAAAATCGGGACCGATCAACATATCCACAAAACCCATAGAAGTCTGCATCCTTTGAGATTCAACTAAAAGATCAATAGTTCGTGCAATAGTCGAATGATTCATAGGTGGATCTTGATGTGCACCGATGTTGGGATAGAGTGATGAGAATAATGGGATCCTGGATGTGAATGAGCTCCTAAATCCAAACAACCTTTGACCTGGTCTATAGAGATCCCATAGTCTGATGTGATGAAGGCATATGCCTCCAAAAGGTCCTCAACCAAATAATGCATAGTCCTACATGCCATATCTCCTATAAGTCGGTCGAGTTGTGTGGGTGTAGGGATGCCCACTGCTATTAAAAGATCCATGTTGTTGTGATGTGTTGCAAATGGCACTATGGATCATGAACATCTAGACATCAAATACTGACCCACACAATCAATAGATATCCTAGTGGTCATAGTTGCAATATCGCCCACATTGTCAATTTCTTCCTTTCGAGAAGCAATGACAACTTGATTCGCTAAGGGGGCTAGAGCTGGGGTGAGAGCAGGAGACCTACCGCCAACCAATACCCTAAACACTGGGGCTAGTCTACCTACTCAACAATAGGTGGGCCTATCATCAATCATGCCATGTCCCTGACCAACATATGGTGGAATGTCTAGGTAGTTGACTTTGAGGCCCAAATGGACTTCAACATACAATTGTTGAATAAAATATAATATAAGTTGGTCATTGTTTGTATATTGGCCATGTGCTACAAGAAATCATGGGTAGATCAATGTGGCCATAGCAGCATCCACACATTTGGTGACTTGGTATCCCATCACCTTACATTTATTTTCATAGAATGGAAAAGATCAGTTTTTAATCATATCTTTGGTTACAAAATCTTATATTTGAGAATAGGGGACCTCACCACGTACTTCTTCCCACATGTGGGAAAGAATATCATCTACTCTATCAAGGAAAAATGCATCAATATCCCCAAAATTATCTCTTATTTGTTCCAGGATTTGTAATATGGACATGCAAGTGTCCGCATAAATGGCTGAGTTTGTACCATTAGTTAATGCATCTCTCAATCTCTTAATCTCACTATTAGTGTTTGTTAATAGTTCCTGTGAAGGTGGAATAGGTGCATTTTCCATGATATGTATGTACCTAAAGGAGCAATGAGACCTTGGTTTAATATATCTAGATCTAGAGAATATAAATAAAATGGAACATGTACATATGTTCAATTTAAATTTAGAATAGTTATATATAAATACAAGTGTGCACATGCAATATAGAATACATAAATTAAACATGAACACTAGATATATCTAGATAATAGTTCTCAAGTACATACATGTACATTCAATAAATTTAATGTAACTTCTATCTATATTACTAAACACTTGTGAAACAAGTAAATTGATTTGAAATATTAATAAATATTTAAAAATTTACATAATTCAAAGTCATGCACGAACTCATTTCACCAAAATGTAGAAACTTTTAACTAAACATTTAATATATATATAAAATTATCCTAAATATATTCAATCCACATGAGTTACAAATCACAAGGGGGCCAACAAGTGCTAAATTAGCTTGAGATTTGAAAGCATGCATAGATTAGAGATAAGGTCTAGTTCAAACTATTTAATTTAAAATATGTTTCACATTTCTTATAGAAGTTTCAAGCTAAAATGTATGTAAATTGTGCTTTTATCTATGTTCAACAAAACTATATTTAAACTTAATAAAATCAAAAGGCATATCAAATTTAGATTATAAGAAATTTATCAAATACAAAAATTTCATGTGTGATTCCTTACTTGAGAGTTAAATTGGTCAATCCACACTAGAGTTTCAACAAAACTTCCTATACTAGAGGTGAGGAGGGGTCCATTTTTTTGGAACTAAATGTGAACTTTTAAATAAGTGCATGCAAAGTAACGTTATTTAATTGTGTCATTAAGAGGGTTTGGTGCAATTTAAAGAAATTTGTGACATGGTCTAATTATGAGGCGAAGATAGCAAATATGCTTAGATCAAGAGACTTGAAAGGTGCATAAAATGTTTGATGTATATATACAAAGTTGTGTCTTGTAGTAAGGCATCAAAATTATATGAACATATAATTCATGATAAGGCTCATATATACATAGTAACATAAGGATTAGATCGAGCATGCATTGAAAATTGATAAGCATTAAGTGACAAATATAATGCCTCATAAGTAGTTAAACATGAAAAATTATATATGGTATCAAAATAGATCGAAATCATAATGAAAATAAGAATTAAATCACAGCCTATGCACATAGAAGACATCATACATATGTAGCATAGATCATGAAAAATCATAAAATATATGTGAATGAATCTTATCATATGAATACCCAAATTGGGAACATGAAATTTATGAGCAATGATATTTAAGATAGATCAATAATTCATCGAGGAAAATATGAGAGTGAAATGTATATCATATATAAAGAGAGCATAAGTGAAATATAAAAATGATACTATATAATATAGACACCCCTCTTGAGTATGTAAACATGACTCAAGAATAAATCATTTTTTAAAAAGCAAAAGAGAGTATATAAAACATAACAAACATGACTAATGAAGGTGTTTAAAATGTAAGGACACACAACATATACATTATAGATGAAGTAGCACTTGGAGCATCACACCAAAGATGACATAAATAGACTTAGCTAAGACAAACACACAAGTGAATGACATAGAGAAAGCATTTGTATTAGGGAGTACACGAAGTACACAGGTTGACTATCATAAATACTATGATACCATGTAAGGTGAATTATGGAAGGTCATAGAAGTAAGATTACCATGCCTATGAGAATATTATCATCTCATTTTGTCTCAATAAGTTACCACTTTTAAGACATGCCATACAAGATAGAACATAATCACCTCATAAGGATTATGACCCCAATCTTATAGGCCATCAAAGTTTGTCATATCAACAAATATACATTAATGGATAATCATACATAAAAAATAGACTATTTTGACCATAAAGGTTAACCATATATACATAATAAGTTGTCTCATTTCAAAAGGACAATCAAGCAAATCAAGCACAATTATATCATATAACTTGTCAAACTAGACCTAAAAACAAGGGAAAACCATGGTGATTATGGATAGTCATTCCATACAAGTAAGAAGTTTGTGAAGAGAATATTAAAAAGGGATGAAGGGTATAGTGAACCAAGTGATAGGATAATTTAAATCAGGTATAAGGTTGAGATGCAAGATGTAGAGTCTTTGAGAGGAAGAATATGAAAGTGAGGATATTTTTAAATTTACAATAGGGGTGCCATAGGTTAAATCATCTTGTAAAAGATCTTAGTGATTTTGATGTTTGGAGGAAGCATATATGTTAATAGAATTTATCATCAATTTAGAAACATCTAATGAAGAGAGCACTACACCCTTAATATTAGTGTACATCGGGTTATGAATAGTAGGCTTGTGGCTATCTTAACTCTCTATTAAGTCATATTATCATTATTATATTGTTATTTAGTTGTTTAGGTCGGCCTAAGACTTATATAGGTGTGTCTAAGTTAGCCTAGGTGATATTCTAGGCATAAATAGGTATATATAGGAAGTTGGAAGTGTGTTCTCATTAGAGATATTTGGAGGTTTTCCCCCTTGAAGTGGCTTGTTATTCTCAGTTATTATCAAGTATTTGCAGCATATTGCATATCATATTCTTCTATTGTGCAAGTTATTTCATAACAAGTGGTATCAGAGCATGATCTTGTGCAGAGTAGAGGCAAGTTTTTTCTCAATTTTGGAGGAGATTTTTGGGAAGAGCATATCTTTTCCAGATTTTGGTTGTAGTACCCCTCCATTTTATGTATGCTTACTGTTGATATCTTTTCATCTTGTTAGACTTAAGATGTTTTGTTGGAAATATTTTGATCCCTTTGGTTTTGGCGATGATGCGTTATTACGTGACATGATGATACTTGTTTGGTGATTATTGTTTTCAGACATGATATGATTTAGCGTAGATGTTATTTCCAGTTGTTATTGCTATGTATATGTTTATGATGGACTAACAACATTTATTTCGTCAGTTTTTTGTGAAGTGTATTGGTGTGGAGAACGGAATCGCATCACTCGCTTGCGAGTGCCCTGCGATATCTGTGATTTTCTCTGCACGGTGTGTCTGTTTAATGCTTTATATATATATATATATATATTTGTATGTATGTTATTTGCTTGGTTCGCGAGGGATTTGCCGGTACAGCGCAGACTCCACAATGTCAGTGCAGTGTCAAGACTAAATGGAAGCGTTGATTAGGAGATAGTAGTGGTTAACCCCTAGTCTAGTTTATAATACAGATGGAGTACATTGTTTGTTTTCAGTTTTGAGTCATAGGTTTGTCTTGTATTTTCTATTTGAATAAATTGTTGAAAAGGTAGGTGGTTATTTTTAATGTTAGATTATTGTGTTTTAAATTATTGTTATTTAAATTAATTTTAAATATTAAAGAAATTACTTGCTTGGTTATTTAATTAATTAATTAGCTTACTTGGTTAAATGATTTGATTATAAAAGATCAAATTTATTTAATTAAATAAATTAATTAGTTAAATTAAAATATTAAGTGAGTAAATAGTTATATTTGAAATTAAATGTATTTGTGGAATTGGAATTTGAATTTGTAAATTAAATTGTATTTGGAAATTAGAAAATAAAAATAAAATAAAATAAATAAATGCATGTAAATTAAAATTGAGTTTTAAAAGTTTAAATTAAATAAATTGAAATTGCATGCATATTGAATTGGCAAGATTGCCGAGAAGTGGAGAGGATATTTTCATAACCACTTCTCGACATGTGTGCCAGTGCAATTATTGCATTGGGGTTGTTGAAAATTTGTTACGGAGAGGATATTTTGGATCTCCAGAAATTACAGAGGATGTTCAATTTCCTCACAGGGAAATTATCAAAGCTTTTGCAAAAAAATCCTTGCTGTGTAAAAATTTATTTTCTGAGAGGATTTGTATTTCCTCTGAGGTTGTATATTTGTGGAAGATTCTCTTGGTGGTGGATCCTGAGTTTCCCTTGGAAGCTTTTTGCGTTACTTTCCTGAGGCAGAGGTTACACTCCAACAGCCAGATCTTCAAACTCAGGGAATTAGGTATTTGTTTTTATTTGAATTCTTTTGTAAAAATTTTCTGTTAATTATATGAGTTTCAAGAATCAAGATTAGGGGATAATATTGAAAGAAAATTTTAAAAAAAGAAATAGTTTTATGCTCTGATTATATAGTAAAATATTTGTTCTTAGTTGTTTTGAGAAAAGAAGTTTCTGGAGAATCTTGTTGAAAAATAATTATTTTATTGAAAACTACTGTTATTATTCTGTATATATTATACTAGAAATTAATTTTTATTCAGAAAGAAAATGTTCTTTCCATTTCCTGTGTATTGATACAGTGATTTTTGTTATTATATATATATATACACATAAAAATATATATATTATATATATATATATTTATGCATATATATATATTATAGAAAATTATATTGTTAATTGTTAAATGCTGTACAGAAATCGTAATAATTTCCATCATGTAAAAAAAAATTGGAAATATGTAGTCACAGATTTTTTCTGTATTTACCAGAATTTTTAAATGCTAAGTTTTTGGAATATTCATATAAGGGGCCCGTGAGGGGCTTTTACAGTGGAAATCCATATAGAGGCGGCCCAGGCAGCCAGAGGGGCCAGTGGAGTGCAGCCCACATACAGAGAACACTTGGCGGGTATCTCACATACACCGCCTCCCCACATCACAGGGAGTGGAGGCTATGAACACAACCTCTAAACTGTGTAAAAACCCTCGTTTGATATGAAACGGGTGTGAAAAACTCGCGTTTGACATTTTACCTTAAATGAAAATTAATCTTCGGTGAAATCCGAATGAGGGTATTTAATCATTTAATAATACATTATTTATATATATATATAATATATATATATATATATATATATATATATATAATATATATATATGTATATATGTATATTATATATAATATATATGTATAAATGTTTCTGTATATATACATTATGTATAAATTACTTCTTGTTATAATGAATAGTTGATAAAAAAATAAATAATTGGGTAAATGAGAAGTTAAGTTTATTGTAATTTACATGGATATGCATGTTATGAATTTAATGAGTTAATTGGTTTAGTTTGTAGAGAATTGTTATGTTGTAAAATAATTATTTGCAATAAACCCTTCCTATATCTTTATTGTCTGATTTGGATTTAATATATCCCAAAAATAGATTTGTTTTTGATTTTGGATGTCTTATTTTATTGGATAAAGGGGGGGAAGAGAATTTATTTTTACATGGATTTAAGTCTTCCAGTATCAGTCTATTAAGGGGGTGAAATTGATTCTGAATTCATGTGATTAATCATGTTTAAGGTAGTGCACTTGATTTGCTGAATGAATTGTAATGTCCGTTGTGGTAAAATGGTATTATATGTTGAATTGAGCACTTGTTTACCCTAGATAGTAAATCTAGAATACCTTTGTTATGTTTAGGGGAGTGGCTATTTGTAAGGGCCGACACACAAAGTGGTGTCAGGGTAACTTACAAATAGTTAGTAACTCAGTGAAAACTAAAGAACACAGTAGTTAGATCTAAAATACTTAACAAGATAATATGCCTCACTTATGACTCTTGAGCTTCCATAGTCTTGAGTATAAGTTGAGAAGGCCTGGAATGGCAAATTGATGTCTTGTTCCTTTAAAGACATTCGATTTCCGCAACAGTATGCAATAGGGGCCGGGTTTCGTAAGAGGTTACCAGGGTAACCCAAGGATTGGGGGCCGGAACCTAGGAAGAAACACCAGGGTAACCTTTGCATCGTTGTGATGACACTCCACCTAAAATAACAGACAACCTTGTATTTGTAGTAAATTCAATTGTCAAAAATTTGGAAGCAATGTAACCAATGGTTTGTTGTGTACTAATGTCTA